>NW_023610900.1:0-176009 GCF_013339725.1 Rhipicephalus microplus | reverse complement strand
CACAGTGGCAAACAGCACAGATGAGGGGGGCGAAACTTCAACCCCTGGAAAGCGTCACACCCGATTATTCCGCGCTAAAAGAAGCCGAGGAAACCCCGGGGCCCCGGAATCATCTTTCGTCAGCGCCCCGGGAATCCGCCATGCCGGAAACTCTTGTGACGCAAGCATCGCGACAAGAACGCGGATCTAACCCTGCCAATGTCGTACCACGTGAAGACGTCTTCTGCATAGCTGCGGCGCTGAAGACCACGGACGTCGGCAGATCCATGCCTCTGGCAATGACCACACAAAAGGTTTTCGTGTTCCCGTCGCTAGGGCAGTTTAACGCAACTTGGATTCGTCTGGTGACAAGAAGTATCGACCCGGTCACCGCTGTTCCCTGTCTGCTTGGCTTCATAGATTTGATGTGCGGAGACCACTTCGAGAAGGTGGGTGACCTCTTTTGTCACTTGTGCGATCGCAAAATAGGGTAAACTGGTGATGTGCGGTCATGAATGAAGATAGAAAGATCTATTCATTCCAAATTATGTAGTTCCTAAAGTTTTAGCAACTACATGTGGAAAAATTCCTGACGCAGTCCTGTTTAATGTTTAATCTGGACAAACCAAGATTACCTCATTTTCTATTGCAAACAAACTTCAGTAAGAATTTCATAAATACAGTTACCTGACTTCTTTAGAGGTGCTACGGTGTGACGTAGTAAAAAGGCCGAATAGTTGTATGTGGTCCATTGCAAAGAACGAAGCTGTCTAGCTTACAGGCTGGCGATCATACCAGATTGACTTATCGTTATATTGCACAAAAGAGTAGACGAACGGTACTACATTATTTTGTTGTTTTTATCTGCGGGATGTCAATGTGCCCAGCAATGCGTGATAGTCACCCGCATTCTGAATTGACCAAACATTACTTTTCAGCGTACGAGTCCAATAATACCGAAGTGAATCCAACTAATTTTGCATAGCTTTCGAACAAGGAGCACGCATTGTAAGTTTTAAAAGATGCTCGATTAGGTGTATTCGAATGGTCCTCAAATAATATTCTACAGTAGGAAAATGTTAGATATGCAGTTACGTCCCACTCTATGCGGCATAATGTTCACAATCTGCTTTTTGTCATACATCACGTGCGCCACAATATTACGATTGTTGTAACACTTAGGTATAATGAGTTTCATGCCATGCGCAATTCTCCAATCATTCCGTGGTCGTTGTGGTGATGATGATGTTGCTATAGGCGGGGTTAGCCTGGCAGACCTGGCCGACATTTGCTCCACCTGAGTGGCTTTTCCATGTAGTTTGGCTCACCAAGCATCGCTTAACCCTGTCTTTCGGAGAAAACGTACGACTATGCAAGTCGCTTGCTTTCGCATCAACCGCGCAACTGCCGGAATCACAATGGCTTCACAGCATCTGTTGGGGAGCCTTCGATGCTTTCTTCGTACTGTCCAGCTATGTCTATCTTTTACGGCAATAATGCTTGCAAGATATCACATAGTGTTGAATATTCCCGAAATTGTTGCACTCAGTGCACAGCGGGGAAGGAGCGCCCTTGACATTAAATAACCATTCAGGAGTGTATGCCGATCCTGTTCTTATATTGGATACGACTCGACTAAGGGGTCTTATGGCACAAGGCTCATGGGGAAAATTCGACAGAGAGCCGAAATGGCATCGGATGGCTTGTTTGGGTAGTTGTTGCTTCACAGAAGCTCTGATTGTCGGCCGTCTTGAAAGTGCGTATTGTTGGTGTTAGTACGGAAATGTGCTTCTGAGGGGAATATTGCTTGCATGTGCCTATTCTCTAAGAGAATTTTGGGGTGGGGGCATACTGTGTTCTGATTCCCTTAGGTGGCTAGTTCGGCTTCATTGGTTGTCTAGCTATTGCTACGAGGGGCATGTCCTGGTGAATTTATTTATTATATATACAGTCGTCTTCACTAAGACCAGCTTGAAAGCCAGTCTTTTTCGCATACAAATGTCTGTTTATCTCGCATCCCCAGCACGCCGATCACAATGAGAACTCTGCCCCAATGTCGTATAGCTTCTTTACGTCATCATCAGGATCTCCACCATTACGAGCTGAGTGAGATGGTCGAATCCTATCAGTACATGCGGGTAAGTTTTCGTATACGCATTTCATCACTCTGGCTAACTGCGAAATAGCTTCGCTTTCTTCTCGACATTACTGTCCGATCGTGTTTTACATGTAGGCACTGTGGTCCTTCAATAAGGTGTGCTTGATTGTTTTTCGACAGGTACTCTCAGTTCTCTTCTCGTGTCTAGCAGCGTTGGTTTTATTCCTTGAAGTGCTAAGTACCACTTACTAAGAACGGTCCGAATGCAGTGGGAATCCAACTGGATGATCAAAAATGGCTTTTTTTACCTGTTGTTGGCAGGTTTTGGACAGTGCCGACAAAGAAGGTCTGGTACTGGAACCGTTGAAACTGAGCAAGGGGGAGTTACGCCAGCGGCTGAGGGACCTGATGACTGACTGGTATCCTCCCGCCACGATGGATGATTTCTACGTGCTGTTGGGCATTTTGCTCTGTAACCTGTCCTGTCGGCGAGGCTCGGACGTGAACCGCGGTTGGTACCAGACCCGCGCCAAGGACCTCGTTGGACTTTTCCCGAACGTTTCGGGGGAAGTGTCGGTGCGACTGTATGACGAGGCGAAGGCAGACGCCATCTGCGCCTTCGCCGAGCGGTGGCCGCACACCCGGGCAGCTGTCGGAAGCGTTATACTCAAGGGCAGGTTCGAGGTACGTACACTCTTTCATGGATGTCATCTTTAAAGTGAAGGCAGCTGCGCTGCTGCAACAATGGTCCTTTTCCGGGTAAGTAGTGTGCGCATGCGCGCTGGCATCGACGAGGCACCACACACCATGAGTTTTGAAGGCCGAATAGCAACCACAGGTGCGGACCCAGCAACAGCTGGTGTCACGAACTTGCGAGTGTCTCCCCCTGAAAACGGCGCGAATGCAGGCCTCCTAGATGGCCTACTGGCACGCTGTGGACAACATTCAGAGGCCAAGGAATCACCAGTTTATATTTCGACGATCTCCTCTGGAGGTGCTGTTAGGCCCCGGAAAAGGTCGATTGTCGCTAGGATAATGGGGTTCTCAAGAATCCTCAGCTAAAATGTTGTATCATAGGATCGGTTAAGGCTGTGTACCATCGCATATTGTCTATACCGAACCAAAGATCACTATGTATTAAAGAATGCCGACGCTTACACAATCGAAATGCTTCACCTAGCCAAGCAAGTTCTCTGCTTTTAACCTAAAATAAAAGAAGAATTTCTGGAAGAAAATTGCATGTGTACAAACAACTTTACTCGCTTTAGAGTTCAATATAACCAAGTTTCTGTTCTCTTGTAAGACGAGATTGCTGATCTGAGATACTTTCTCTTTTTGTCTGTCACGAAATCCGTAGTGTGCATCAGTTAGCCTATTACCCGAGAGATTGTGTCACTTCTTTACCTGTAGTGAAATAGATATGAAGAACCAAATTTAAACAAATTAATGAGGCGCTTGAAATATAAAGGGTAAGACGGATGAAATTCTACTGCTGGGTTGATGGCATATTTTATCCGCTATATTTCGCTAATATATAACATTATTAAGGGCGAGAACTTGACGTCCGTATCCTTATTTTTCAATTTCTCAGATGTCAGAATGAATATATTCTGTTTCAATGTCATTATTAAACAAAAAAAGTACTGCTCATAACGTTCACCTACGCCTGGTTCTCCCCTACCTGTGACGCAGGGCCCAATGCATCGATTGCAGCGGTACGTGTCCACGTCCTGGAGCTTTGCTGGGATGAAACATGCCGAGTGCGTGCTGGAATCCCTCGTAATTCGCAACCCCTGGGTTCTCAACGTATTTCCCGAGCTTAAATCCAGGGATCTCTTTTTGCAGGTATGTTCTCGAGTGACAAGTATACACAACGAAATGCTGCGTGTGATTTAACATACTTTAATACTGACGAGAGACGCGGCGCTCCTTCTGGTAAGACGAGCGAGAGCCAGATTCTCTTTCGCTGCACGTTCACAATCGTAATGAAGCAAAATTATCACATTCCAACGAACCATGTGGTCCACACAAATGTTTTTTTTTCGGTTGACGACGGGCTGGTACGAAGCAAATTTTTTAGGGAAGCGTGCTGTCTGAGGCAATTGATTGACGATGAAGCTCAGTATAAGAACACTCTCCAGTTAAAGTAGTTAATTTGATTGATTGATATGTGGGCTTTAACGTCCCAAAACCACCATTTGATTATGAGAGACGCCGTAGTGGAGGGCTCGGGAAATTTAGCCACCTTGGCTTCTTTAACGAGCACCAAATCTGAGCACACGGGCCTACAGCATTTCCGCCTGCATCGAAAATCAGTGTAGCAGCCGAAGTCGCGATTCGATCCCGCGACCTGCGGGTTTGCAGCCGAGTACCATAGTCACTAAACCACCGCGGCGGGGCCAATTTAGGTCGTTGCACTAGAGATGTGCTGACTTGACTGCATTGACAGAACTAAAGAGTACTGGTTTTACAGGGGCAAGAAACCAAATAAAGCCATGCTACTCTGCATTCCTGCAGAAAATAAATATGCGCACTGAGTACTCAATGGCATTCTTGCTGACGCTTCATCACACTCAATAAGATCATTCAAAATTGTATGCACCTATTTTCATTATAGTTGTTGAAACTTTATTGTACTGCATTAGTTCTTTATAACACCATTGCAGCCATTAAGGTACCATCGTATTTTATTTTTTTGCTCTGACGTGCCCCTCCGGTTTGGAGTAAGTAGGCTGGCAGTCTATTGAAATAAAAATAATAAATTTACACTAGACACATTCTGAGGTTCGGGAGGCATTCACTTTAGTGAGATTTCACAGTACCCGGAGACGAAGGTTTCTCAGAGCATTACGGGCACTGTTTGAAACTCGTTGTCCTTGCAGGAGGCCGAAAATACTTTCGGTCCTCAGCATCAACAATACCCAATGTCGAATACACGTAATTTCACGCAGATGACATTACCACGGTTGACTAATACGTATTTTTTTACAAAATCCAGCTTTGTATTGCAGAGCTGGATATGCTGGTGTTTGCTTTGTAAGGATCACGCTGACCATGATGGTTGCAAGTTCTTTTATTCTAACTTGTGGCGCATTTGGCTCGATGGTGTATGTTTTTCAAAACACACAGTTTTTTTTTTCACCCCGGAATAGCCTCGACTCAGTCGTGAACTACTATCAATCTTCTAATAGTAACTTTATCAGCCTTGAAATAGGTATTCAAGTTATAGGTTACAATTCACTCCTTTAAGTACATCTCATTCATGATCTTCATTCTCGTACGTGCAGGCGACCGCCGCTGCTTCACCTGGACATCAAGACGCCCTCCAGAACCACCGAGGCAAAGAAAGTGCAGCGGCAGATCCCTCTGCCTGCGAAGAAAGTTAAACAACAAACGGGATCCATCGAGATTAACCTGTGATTTCACGCGCACCACTGCTAAACTGTCAGGTGAACAAGATCGTGATAACTAGCCGGTGAACAACTTTCCGGTGTCAGGTGCAACGGTTACAGATTTGCCTCATTATAGCCCGTTTACGCATTGAAACTGAATGGCAACGACCTGGACCTTGCTACCCCCACGGAAATTTGTGTCCTGAGCCTGTACAGTGCCCCTTGCTTTTTAGTTGAAAGAAAAATGTTTTTACTGTGTTGACGATGGTTCTGCCGGGATTATAAATAATAAATACTTTCTTGTCGTATTGTATGCATTTCAAGGCTCTTTTCTTAACGTTCTGGTGAGGCTGCTGGCACAACAGTGGAGAGCAGCACAAAGGGCAGACATCTATCTATCTATCTATCTATCTATCTATCTATCTATCTATCTATCTATCTATCTATCTATCTATCTATCTATCTATCTATCTATCTATCTATCTATCTATCTATCTATCTATCTATCTATCTATCTATCTATCTATCTATCTATCTATCTATCTATCTATCTATCTATCTATCTATCTATCTATCTATCTATCTATCTATCTATCTATCTATCTATCTATCTATCTATCTATCTATCTATCTATCTATCTATCTATCTATCTATCTATCTGCCTGCCTCACAGAATGAAAACCTGATTGTTTCACTCGCGTTTAGAGCAAGCCTGTAGTAATAGTCCGTTCATGCGACTATCGTTAATTTAGAAAATCGGGTAATTACGACGTGTTCGCTCGTCCCGGGTAGCGTCTGCCTTGTTTGATGCCACCAAACTCTCGTTAATTCAATCAGAATACGGCGCAACCGGTTAATTCGGATGATCCTTGGAGCGCGAAAAGCCAGAACATCAACTCCGTGCGAGAAGAGCAGCTGTTTTTGTCTTTTTTTGCTTACAACAGAGCTGTTATGCTGGAGATTTTACACGTGGGGTATATGTACAAAGTGATCATGAACGGGAACGTTCTTCTTTCGTCCTTTTTGCGTAACTCTCATAACGCGTGTGCCGATTTGATCGGTGCGGGATGCAATATTTGTGATTGGCGAGAAAACTAGTGTAGAGAGAAAAATAGAAAAAAGGGAAATTCATTGAACGAAAAATTCTTGGCGAAGGAGTATTCAAATTTACGTGCCCACGACCCGAGATTGAGTGCCATAACCACTCAGTTATATAGTCTGTTTATTTTGTCGTACTTATTCAACATAGGTTAAGCACTCGCAAGCAAATACAATACCGATTGAGCTAACATGTTCATTATACTGGTAGTTATATTGCATTGTACTAATGTAATATACCATTCTGTCCGATTCCCCATTCGCTCGTACACATCTGTTAGCTAGGTGACCATCCTTAGGAATTGTCGAGGAAACTAATTATTTCGTTTCTTTGCAACATGGACACACGCTATAGCAGAATATATCGTAGCATACCTTCGCATATCATGTACCATACTACATATAGCAAGAGGGTGGCAAAGAAAAGGCAGGGTGAAGAGGAGGGAGAATTAGTAAAGAGAAAGAAAGAGAAAATAGTACGTGTATTTGTGTGTTCGCTAGCTGACTGCGAACAGGGTACTTTAAAAGTTGAAAATATCTATCGCGGACATCACGTTCTAGTGAAACTGAAATACTGAATGATAACTCATTAAAATTCTAAGAATTGTTCCTTCCGATGCAGTTTCCTGCATGAGAAACTTGATTAGTACGAGTGTCGAGATGTCTCTGAATATCTTAATTGCAATATCCTAACTGCACATCTGAAGACCGACGTGGAAAATGGCGCGTGTGCTCCACTTGTAGCAGACTAGCACGAAAATTCAACTTATACCTGCCCGTAGCATGGCCAGTGGTCTCAAAAAGTTTGTCTTTGCACGTTTATTCACATCAATGTTATCAACGTGTAACTTGCTGTCGGTGATGTCACAGATTGTGAGCAAGGGATCAGTACGGATCCCGAAACATGATTTGTATTGTTTGGCATTGGTCAGTGACTTGTTTTTCAACAATGCCCTCGCCTGACGGTATTCCGTTGAACTCTCGACTATGTTATTGCCTTCATACTTCTGCGTAGTATCGATTAAAAAACAAATTTTGCGCATTTCTGACTCAGAACATCAACGCGTCAATATACTGTGGCGCACTTCTTTATACAAGTCATACATACGTAATTCTAAGGAGCGTAGCATTTATGACGCTAAGCTGAAAATCCAACGCTATGCATGAAAAGGCGGGTGTTTTCTGCGCTTCACTCAGACGGTACGGTGGTGGCACATACCCGCTGCGCTCATCGAGACCCTTTAGAGGGCCGTAAACCACCTCCGATATTTTAGCGCGATAGCATTAGAGAGCTCGTGTCGCAGAAATTCCGCCGTTGGTGTCAGCCCCGTTGGTTGTGAGCGAAAAATCGTCCGTGAGCGAAAAAGCTCGTTACAGAGATCACAGCGGGAGGCCGCTACTTGTCCACGCGTGCGCGCGCGAGCACACTGAGAAAGCCGCGTATTCGAAGAAAAAAGTGCTCAAGGTCACGAGTTGTGTAGTTTTTTTGCCCTTGCCGCCCCTTCCTGCTTAGCTTCCAGCGCTTTCGTCGGGACGAGAAAAGAGGGAATGCAATCGCAGCATGCGAAAAACTTGTAATTCCTCTCGCACTGGACGGATTCATAAAAATTTAGCGACGTTGAATTCGAGAGGCAATAAGCTCCTCTAGTGAATTCTTTGTACGGCTACTTCACAAAGTGTTTCAGGGCCCCTTCAACGCATTTTGTTCGACAGGTGTCACGACGAAAACAAGCCCATTCGGCGAATCGTAGGCGCATTCGCAGGCCTCAAGATCCTGTCATAAAAGGCCGGGATAGCGCAGCCATCGCCGCTAAAAACACACAGGAACATCTAAACAGCTCTAAAAATGGACAACTATGTCCATCTAGCGGAAAACATATCATGCCTTTGCAGAGGCGTCGATCAAGCAAACATCAAACGCTAGACAATGTGCTGACATCTGTGAGCCATTGTTCGACTCTTTATGGCCTCCGAGATGGCTAGCGCGCGGCGTGTATCTGGGAGGACATGCGACTCTTGCTTTAAATCAAAAACCTGTATGTACCATTCACGCGAACGCACTGGCACAACCTATTGTGTGCGTGAGTGTGTGTGCATATGTAACAAAATATATCAATAAGTATGCACTTAGCGGTTAAAGGGCGCATTAGATTTCGCTATCGCGTTCAACTATTAAATTCGAAGCTTAAGGGCCTCCTAAATTTTTTTAAGCATTTCAAGTAAACGCGCGCATCGTGCGCAAAATACCGTGGCCATCAACGATTCTGCACGTGGCAGCTCTACTAGCCGCTGGCACGCCACGAATTCAAAAAAACAATCGCTCCTCTTTTCCGGGCCCTTCAGACCTCCGCGTGACGCACCGTGCCACATCTCTGATGCGCCCAGCCAAAATGCCAAATATGCTGTGACTGGTGGAGCAAGGGCCTAAAACTTCCGGTCAGTCTGCAAGCAGCTGCCCGCGCTGCTTGTTGCTGTTCGTCGTGTTGCCCGCGTGCCTGTAACACGTGCGGGGCACGGCGTGTCCCCGTACGGGTGCATCGCGTTGGCAATTTTGCAAAGGCGTGTGCGCAACGCCGATCCTATACTGGCACGATTACGGCAGCCATGGTTCGCCAACAATAGCACGCAACTGACGGAGTAGATGGCCGGAGTCGCGGCAAGCGGAAGTAGACAGTGTTTCAAGCAGCGCCTCAGCGATGACGTATGCCACGCGAGATTGGGGCGTTTTCTTTTTTTTTTCAGCTCGAACAGTTTCGCCCACTTCACAAATTCGTAGACTTCACCAAAACGTCACGGCTGCCGCGGCACTTTTTTTTTTACTATTCGCCGTAAGTTTGAAGTCCTGACAAGCCGGGGCCAGGTTAAAAAAAACTATGAAAAAATGTGATAACTATTCTCACATCACTGCTAAAGGGATAACAAGAAGTGTCTAAGAAAGTCTTGGGTATGAACACACCTTCCTCCTGAAAAGTGAAACAAACGTTTCGAGTCAGATCCGTCGTCGTCGACGTTTTCACGTGCGGATAGGTGTTTGCAATTCGTTTCGTGTCGGTCTTGCGTGCACACAAACATGTGAAGCTCACTTCGGTGGCCAAGCGGTTTGTGCTTCTTTTTTTGTGAACTCTCATTGCTGTGAGATGGCCGGCCAGTGCCGTAATGCCGCGTGTTGAGACTTACCGTCAACTTTTGCCGTTAGCAAACGACTACATCCGCTGCTTACAATTTGTACGGAGAAGCGCGTACGATTGCATGTTGCTTATGTAAGCAGAATATGTTGGGATGTTATGTGGTAAAATGGTGCAAAAACGTTATTGTGCCAATAGTTTGCTTGCCTGTCACGACATGTTATTGCGCCGATGCTGCAAAACATTTGCGCGTGTTCGATTAGTTTGGCCTGGAATGAAAGTGCGAATGCATTATTATGCGCTGTCTGGTTGAACTCTCATCTTTATCAGTAAATTGTCCTGTGTGTGCCTTGATTACCGTGTAGATGCATGTTTTCCTTGTTATCTTTTTGGACCTTTTCCCATTACGGGCGCGCGAATCGTTAGAATCGCGAGGACAGAACGAGACAGTTCCCTTGGTATACCCAGTGTATACGTCTACGGTCTACAAAACCAGTTGAAAAAACACCGCAGCAACAATAAAGGTGAAAGGAGGACGATGGAGAGGGTGACACTACCAAGAAAAAGTACTAGCTTCGGAGCCGTCCAAGCAGTCACCCCTGAAAAAGAGACCGAATCGGTCTTAAAACGTCGCGTCAGTTTACAGTCTAAGTTTTAGCTTTGGAATATAACTTCGTTGGAGAGTTTATGTTATTAGGGTGAGAGTTCACCCAGTCATCTGTCGAAAATGTTCACCTACAAGCAGCATGTAATAGTACGTGCTTGTCCCGCCATTTGGCCTCTACTCTGCTCGCTACCAAATTAAGAGGTCAGAGGGAAGGAGAAAGGAACAGAGCAGAGCAGCCGGATATTGAGGCTACAACAATCCGTCCACGAATACACATACAGGCTGAAGCAACTGACCGCACGACGCATTTTTCACGCCTGTCACTTTGGCTCAAGTTGAGAGTCGGCATTAGACTTACAGGCGGCGATCGCAGAAATCGTGATGCATAAGGCACATACGGTACTGTTCTTGTTTGTTTCCCGATGATTGCATTGTTGAAGCTCTTAAATAGTGAAAGCACGTGGCATTGTTCGTCAATTTCTCACACTTGCTTTATCTCAGTGACAACACATGTAATCATCAAAAGCAGTGCGAAGAACACGGATGATCACTTATATCCCCGGAAGCAGTCTAGCGGCATTTTGCGCGTAATCTGCTACGCCTGGAAGATTAGGCAGCATCAAGGAACATTAGGCACTGAAGCCTTTAATATTAGCTACTGGCAAATGCTTCTCTTTAAAAAATGGACTTTCAGTTAGTGAAAAAAGCAACCCTCAGTAAAGCGAACGTCACCATGACAAAACGATCTTACGTGGATTATTGGCATAAGCAATCTGGTATAGGCCTAGCAGACGACGCGGGAGTGCCTCAATCAAGTAATGGCGTTCGACACATGCCTTCGAAATGAGCTACATGTCCAGAGCAAGTGTTTGGCGATCCTCGTTTACAAGTTTCAATTATACCTTAAACAACCCGAATACAGCCTAAAATCGAGCAGCTTTGAATGCAGCCACGCATTCGTATGTGCGGGGGACGATGCGGTGACATGTCTATACTCCTAATGCGGCGCCCGGCGGCGAAACGCCGCACTAGCACCGACGGCCGCTTCCCATTTAAACTCGCTCCTTCACGCGGGCACTGAAAAATAGAGGTGCTGCTCTGTGGTACATTACTCGACTGCCATGCACTGGGCCTTTGTTCGAATGTCACTCTGTTGTGAATGCACTTCTCATCGTGCACAACAGCGGTTACGAATTCCGACATCGGACAACTATATACGCCACCAAAATCGGTTGTTGTGATGTCGTAGGAGCTTTCGCTGCCCAACAACGCGCGGCTACGCTGGAAAGGTGTGTTTGCCAGGCAGGCAAGATGGCGAATACACTATCGACTATTTGATAGCATGTACAACGACCATAGGTTGTCGACAGGTATCACAGCAAAGCGCATTCAGCACGAAAGGTACGTTCTGCAACAGAAAACCACGCGTTCAATATAGAAGCACGTCCCGAGTACCTCCTTGATATGCCAAAAATATTCACTTATTTATGCAGTGCATTCTCTAAGAAGTTATACTTCGAGTGTCGGGACGGTGGTTAATCGCTTGAGCAAATAGTGTACGCCTTTTCCAGATAACATTCGCTTAGACGCCACAAAGTTGAAGAAAAAAACGGAAATGACGTACACGCATGCTTTAGGACTTAGTTCACGCCTTTGTCAAGAAGGAATTGTGAAACTTTTATTTCATGAAAGGTAACACGGGAAGGCACTGCTGTAAGTTTTCCTTGTCCGGCAATCTGCAAGGAAAAGGGAACGGGGTCAAATAGCAACAAAGTATTCATACCCAAGACATATGATGGAATACATGCACGCACACAAAATCAGTTAGCTCAACAGGGAAAAAAAAGGTTTAGAAAATTTTTATTTCGTATCAGCCACGCGGATCCGCCCTGGAATATATTAACACGTGGTGAACCTGAGAGCTGGGCAGCATACCTTCACATGCATGGTTCATTCATTTACCTGCATATACCTTACAGATAGCGTCAAAGCTACGAGACTCCACTTGTTCGCGAGGTTCCTGAGAAGACACGTAGTGCTACAGCAATTTTCTATGGGTGAGCCGCTTTATCTGAATCATTATTATGTCGTAAAGGGATTTCCTGGTGCGTGTAGGTGAACAAATGTTAGGCACATAATATTCAAAGAAAAGTAACGCCACAATCGATGTTCGTTCAACTATTTATCCTGAGGTAGCAAGTTGTTTCCGCAATTGATTAAGTTTCTGAATGAAGCAATGGTAAGTGTGGTAATAATGGGTAAATAAATAGGCGAAAGCCTTAGATTCCTTATCAAACGCAAAAACGGTCGGCATTTCGCGGCGTCGGCACGAGTGAGAAAAAAAAAATTATGTGGCGACGTCAACATATGACGTTACCATGACGTCACAGAGTGCCAGAACTTGTACGTGATAATGCCGTCAAATAATATCACTGCTTTGGCAAATTGGCGATATCTCGAAGGCAAAGCATAACCAAGTTCGACTCAATGTCTTCGATCCTGGAAGCAGTGCAAAAATACAGTAAGTGCTCAAAGCGCTCGGATGTGGGGGAGGGGAGATAAACGCTTCAACTGAGAAAGAGAAAAATCACCATGTATCGCTAAAGGGCACCACGTGTAGAGATGCGAAGCAGCAGGTGTTGACGCTTACACTGGCGTTGACACTGGCGCTCATCACGGCGTTGCGCAGGAGAGAAGACTGGGGAGGCGCTAAGCACGCAGTGATGGATCGATGTTTCCTACTGGAACGTGCCAATCGCTGCTAACGGGGAATGAGAGACGAAAGACTCCGATTGGACACAGATACCCGCGGTCCGCTTTCAGTTAACGCGCACGCTGCGAGTTTTATTGTTAAAAAACACACAGCAGAAATCTCCCACCGGCAGTAACTTGGGAAGTCAAGATCCAGTGCTTATATAGCGACGAAAACCTCAAGTTTGCGGATTGACGGCAAAACTGCACTGCGGTTCTGGCGCCAAGCTCCCGGGAAATCGGGCCGAGGCCGCAGGCGATCCAGTGTTTCACCACAGCGGAAGCACGTGCGGCACTTGCCGAACGCGTTCTGATTTGATTGATTGATTTGTGGGGTTTAACGTCCCAAAACCACAATATGTCCGAACGCGTTGTGGAATTTGTGCGGGCCTGGCGCGCTGAAACGAGATACTTGCTGTTCGAAGTTACCTTCCTGCGATGGCAGAAGCGACCCCACAGAAGCGTCGGCGAGCTCTAAAGTATTGTGTGCCACAACAGTGCAATGCAAAAGCGCGCAATCGAACAATAAAACTGCCTGTTGCCGGACAAGTCGTACAAGAAAGAAAAAAATAGAAGCGTGGATCACCGCCGTGAAAAAAAAAATAATGGTGAGTTAAATCTGTCTCGCCGTACGTTTTGATTATCTCAATTCATCGCTTGAAATTAATCATTTCAACTACCTAAACCAGTACGTAACGCGGCGCGCCTATGAAATGACTGCAGTAATCATTGCCCGCTGTCTCCTCGCATCGTGAAAGTCCAGTTACGGTTGTATGTTGAAACAACTTTGCGTTCAGGTTCCTTGTGTTTGTGAGACGCATAGCTGTCGTTGTTGGATGTTAACACTCGCGTACGTCAAAACCCGGTTAGCGTTGCGTTGTCGATTGGTTTCAATTGAACTCCGCATATCCTCAAAGGAGGGCCGCGTGCGATTCACGCATCGGAAAAACTGCATCGTTGCGCCGGAACGAACGTGGCACGTATGCGCATTTTCAGCAAATCTTGACATCGCTTTGCTGGTGCGTTCCTGTTTTTGCCTCTTCATTAGGACGGTATCGAGCCGCTGAATCTAACTGGCACTTATACACGAATTGTCCCATTCGGAGATGCGTGGTTTTCTTTCACGCGCGCCCCGTGTCTGCGTGCCACGCTTCGCAGAGTGCTTCGAGCGTGCGTTTACGTGTGCGCTAATGGCGCGAGCACTTCGCACACCCGATATAAATTCGGCACCCTCTCACGATGAGCCGCGTTTGAGCAGCAGGCTTTGTACGCTTGTGCAATCGATATTCTCATAAAATGGGAATGCAAGCACGACGTGGTAATTGAAAAAAAAAGAACAAGAAAAAAATGAGGCGCACAGTTTAACTTGTGTCGCAGCGCTTATGCTAAGCTAACTGCCTCGCAGATTAATCAGCCAGTGACGCTCCAGGGGGAAGGAGGACATGACTAACCTTATCAGTCTTTTTAGTGCTATGGCTGTGGCATCTTCGTTTCTTTCACGCTACAAAATTTCGTTCCCGAGAATACGCGTCTACAACTGCCAGCATGCACATCAAAAAAACGATCAAATGTTCTTCGTTGCCGGCAACGTAGAACATCCATCGCGTGCCTGGCTTCATTTCGCCCAGCGTATAGACGACTAGGCATATCTAACGTATGATAGAAGGAAGCTTACATCGACACCGCATTGCCGCGGTCTTCGGAAATTTATTTCCGACCATGGTTGTCAGCTCCACAATGTATCGTTGTCAGCTCCACAAAATTTCGAGCATTGTTGTCAGCTCCACAATGTAAACGTGATTAACAAACTTTTCTGCTTTTATTACGTCTGCTTTTCGAAATGCCTGTCCAGCTGGGAAATTCCAGCTTGGAGCGCGACAGTCCCGCACGTGCACGGAAGACGGCGCAATGCGACGAAGAGAAGGGAAAATGTGCGAAGTACATCCCCAGTTTTCACTTTTCTGCCAGAAATGACACTGCCTGTCCAGAAGTGTGGCAGCTTGGGCTAGTTCGTATGGCGTGACGATTGTTATAGCGCGAGAACAAAACGACGACACAGAGACGAGAAGGACACGAAGCGCTCGTGTCTTTCTTGTCTCTGTGTCGTCGTTTTGTTCTCGCGCTATAACTATCGTCATGCCTGTCCAGAGTCGCAGCGCCACCAAGCCTTGCTTTGGGAGCATATATACGGGGTGGCCAGAATATATTAACTTCGTGGTGGCCAGTGAACGATTGTGCAGCGCTAGCAGACCATTTTTTAATAAAAACTTGTTGGCAGGCGTTGCCTGCTTCGGCGTTGCGAATCGAGAAAAAGGGAGCGTAGGAGAGGAGAAAAAGGGAGGGGAGGCGCATGCGTAGTGGCGCGGAGACGCCATTGCATCAAGTTGGTTAATAAGACACTTCGCATCTAATAATGATCTTCGCCATCATCTTGTCTTCGGCGAATGCGTACCTGACCCTCCAGTTTTTTTTTTTTTTTGCTACAGTGTACTAGTTTGACGCGCTGTGAAACGCTAACACGCCGTGAAAAAACTCGTCACCGTGCCTGTTGTACTTTCGGTTGGTCCTAAATGCGTCCCCTGAACAAGATGAACTTCACCACAGCAAAGGCGCCTGCGAGCACTGCGTAGCCGACGACCGGCTGGACGACACCCTCGACCACGGTCTGCGCGTCCGGCTCGTCCGGAGGCACCACCACTCCGAGCCGTCGCAGGAGCTCTTTGGCCCACTTTTGGCAGTTGTTCCTCGTCAAGTGGTACTGGCCCGAGTCGCACATCTCGAGCATGGCCTCCTCGACGCGTGCCTTCGGAATAGTGTGCTTTCCCAGGCGTTTCTACGAAAAAAAGTCAAGAGTGCGGATATAGCGAACGCGGAATAAAGCGAAAACGAAGGACAATAGGTGAAAGCTGAAACGCTAGCGGCAATACCTTGTGTCAGCTCATTCATTCCAGAACAATAAAAAGTTGGACTGGTGTCGCACTTGTAACGCGAGACGGCGAATGTCTGGCGTCCGAACTCATTTCAGGATAGTGGGCTGCAACGATCAATCATACTTTATGTTTGGCATTACATGTGTTTTACGTCGTCTCTTGTGCACACGTTGCCTATGCGCAACGGTATACCTACATCAGAACGATCGATGAGGAGAGTTGTTGTGCTTCGTATATTGAACGAACATTAGCGCGACAAAAACGCTGCCATCTGTCTTTCCTCCGTGCTCGTAACATTTTAGCACGCTATCATTTGTTCAAAATGGTATAATGGCAAACCAACACACCCAAGTAACAACCTTGATGAAGTACATTAAATAGGCCACTTAAGCTCCTCAAGTGAGAACTCTTGTCTGTATATAATATACTTTTCATGTCTCTTTAAGTGCCTATAGCAGCCACGACTCGGGTTACCGCACTTTTGTACGAAATATGTAACCTGTTAATGTGACTCGTTGCCCCACACGGCTATATAGGAACTGTTCAAGGCACAAAGACCAAAGTGCCTTTGTGTGTGCTTGTTTCAGAAGCTTTATGATTTCACACTTAACATATCAGATCATAAAATAGTAGAATGGTTGCAAGAGTTCAGTGCAACGTGAAGTTCTGCCAGACAGAATCGTCTGTTGTAGGCTTCGCTTTCGGTATATTTTATATGGGCTACTGCTCTATTCTTTTCCATCGTCCTAATGGGTGGCGCTCAGAATTCTCTCAACAAGCTTCTTCGCAACACACCGAACCTTTAGTTATGTCCTAATGTGAAAGAAAATTGATATATTCTCAACATGCAAACTAAAGAAGTCAGCTTGTTCATCTTTGGTTGATGCAGCACCACGGGGCTATGACGAAAAATACAAATCACTAGAACAGACGCATCAGCCAAAGGTAAACGCTCTCCAACTATAGCTCAAATTCCCATTCATACGAAGTTGGCTTGGTCTTCCAACCTGCTCTCTCTGCATGAGTATCCCCCCAAAAGGTGAAAAGTGTGGCTGTCGGCCTCGGGGGATTTTAGTTGGCACGTATACTTCTTTAGGTAGCCGGGATGCCTGATGGAATGTGCACACGAATGTGTGCCTTCATGGAACGCAGAGTTACTTTCACGGAACGTAAACTAGTCGCCAGATACGTTTTGCGTTTGCCACCATAGCTCACGAATCCATCTACGCTCGTGGCTACTCGTGATATGCACATTTCGCAGACTCCAGCCTCTGAGTCCCAATAAGCCGCAGTGCCAGCACCAATTACGACCATGCGTTGTTTGATCTGGATTACCAAAGCTCTGAAGACCGACAATACCGAAGCCGTAAGCGCATTGGTCCTAAAACAGAGTTTCCTATAATTAACTTTAGAGGGAACTCTGACTTCGCAGTCGTTCAGCGACCATGGGAATGATGGGTAGTAGACGAATTCCTATAGTCTTCGTGCTTGCTGGCTTCAAAGTCTCTGGTGGCTTTGTTTATTGTTGTGGAATTTCTTACTTCGATATAAAACAATGGACAGACATGAACTTAGTGACCACGCTTGAATTGGTGAGCGAAAATCTTATGGTGGTGAAGTGAAGCTGCTAAATATTTGCCAATTGTCGCGTCTGGAAAAAGCAGCTCTAAGCTACACGAAGTCAAACAAAGCCAAAAATATTAAGATTAGACAAATTTGTGTACTATCCATCATTCTCATGCACCATGCGTTAACTGCAGCTCTCTTAGACATCGCCAGAGTTCTCTCTAATGTAGTCGCAGGGAATTCTGTGGGCTAAAGCTTTCCAGAGGGCGGACAGGTGGTGGCCTCTTGCGGGGCCGAGTTGTACCAGGCAAGCACAGTATTGCTCTTTAATGTGGTGCATTTTACTTCTGGTGTGAATGCCTTGCAGTGGCGTAATTACAAATTGGTTGAATTTTGATTCCGTTGTTCCCTCACAATCTCTGAAATATAATGTGCCTGCGATTGTGGTTGTGTGCACTCACCAAAAATGACATGAGAATCACACATGTGCAGCCAGACACCACCTGAGTCCTCCATAGTGAACGTGTCTTTTTATTTTCGTTCAACCCATACTTTCAAGCATTTCGAACATACTGGGCCAAGAAGAGGCCTTATTAGAGTAAAGTATATGTTTACGTACGCATGGAAACGTTTCACCAAGAAAAAAGTTTATACTCTTCTGAACGTAAGCGCTGACGTATGGAAAGCTAAACACTTTTCTAGAACGCTCCTTCCGGTAACACGGTAAACATGTATAATTTGGTAACATGCATTAACAAACTATACTTACAAGCTAATAACTCTAATGTTTATATTGCAGATTTTTGCAGACGTGAAGCTCCAGGTTCCGAACGATAAAGAGTCGATGCTTGATGCCAACTTGTGCACGCTCACCCATCGAGCTTATCCGCACGTCCGTTCTCCCAATAAATCTTACATGTTTGAACCTGGTTGGATCCTCTGTTGTCTGAGAGTCGCCGAGAAACTTGGACGCTTTTTTTTGCTTTTTTTTGCATCCGCGTTTTGAAATTCCATCATTCCACGACGGCACACGTTTTCAATACAAGATGTTGGCTTTAGGTAGATTTTTAAAAGCGCCAACTATCGGCAAAGCAGCAAGGTAATAAACGCTCAGACCCCAAGAGATACGAGTAGAGTTTCGGAACTGCTCCCGATCGGCTATACCTTCACCTGGGTTGGCAATTCGGTTTCTCGTGGTGTGGTTTGCATGCAATACTGGCGACGTTTCAGCGGATAAGCGTCACGTTTTGCTGTAGTCGCTACGCTACTTTCCTTTTCTCTCCGAATAAAGCGTCACTCTCAGAAACGGCAAAGGAAAATACCGTTTTATAAATTCAAACAGATGTTCCACTGTTAGAAAACCGTGTCACTGCGACCACGCCGCATAAATTCCCGATCTGCTGAGCAAAAAGACGGCCAGTCGGCAGGATTTCTCTGCGCAGGAAGGTCATCGCAAAATCGAAATTGCCGCGAATCCGAATACACTGACCCCCTCCCCCGTAGTGTCCCCGTCTGTAAACTGTGCTTTAAAAGTAACAGCACTCGTTTCACAATGAAATAATGCTTCTGTCAGATAGTCCACACGGTTCTCTGCACGTTTTGATATGACTGCGTGGTCCATTAGCTACGTGAACGTCTATTTACCGCTTAATGTGCGCACACACTTCGACTGAAATTTGGATTCCACATGCGTGAATACGGTACTTTGTGCCGCTTTGACCCTCCCGTCCTTAACGATATACAACATTAACTTCGCAACAAAAAGTGCAACAGAGCACTAAGTCAGGCACAATTGAATAGGCGGACGATGAAATCGCTAGAGTAACGCGCACCGCATGCAATTGGAAGACCAAAAACGAACTTCCTTTGTGAACATGCAGCGTAACCTTAGCAGCGAAAAAGTGACTGACAGATGCACGGCGCAGTCGCGGGTTGTATTTCCAGCCATGGCATCCAAACTAGAATGGCTGATGTTACGAGAAGAGTCGAAAGAGTGCGACCACCACGTGCGATGATAGTCTAAGCTAGCCGCAAGCCTCATCTACGATGCCTCCCCCTCATCTGTGAACTCCGGACGAGGGGCGTATAATGTTACGTCTGGCTTTTTCGACCACGGGGATTCCCCGGCCGCCTCTCAACGCTTATCATTCAAGCTCCATGTAGCGTGCCCCATCGTTTCCTGAACAAGACGAGAATACAGGTGCATATTAAAAAAAACTTTCAATGCTTTGGGCTTTGAAGCGAAACACCGTATGGCAAAAACACGCCTTCCCGCACCGAATTTTGTAGGAACACAGAACGCACGCTGAATAAACCTAAACCTTTCAAGTGCTACCGCAACTCTTAAACACTGCCTTTTTCGCTCCATAACTCGGATGCTAACATATGTCGTTGCACGGATGGCAACAACCACATTTGTAACGCTCGTCAGTTGCCCTTAAAAATACTTTGCAGTAGCATTAAGTAGGAAAAACAGCGCTTGAAACGGACGAGGACAAGGGAAGAGAACACAGAGCCTGTGTTGTGTCTTCACATGTACGTTTTAAGTGGTGTCGTCTTGGCGATGAGACAAGAATGTGTAAATATCCTGCTTCTACGTTTTAGCATTCACATTTGTAGGGAACATTCGAGGTTCTGACAAGAAGTCGTACGTGTACATTGGTTGGCAGTAACGTTTTTCACTTTCAAGTGCAACGAACTTGATTCACGCCACTGCTGAATTTCGGTGTCTGCCTCGTTGGCCGACGAGACACAAACAGCAGTGAGATAAGAAGTGATAAAAAGAAGAGTTTTATATAGAGTATGCAAAGCTTTGCATTTGCGTCGTCAGCTTGCCTCTTGCTGGCTCGCGTCACGCAACACCTGCAAGCTTTGCGCACGGTGTTCTAAAGCTCTCTGATATTCAGTATTCCAAAGCTCTCCGATATTACGGTCTTGCGATGCTCACCTTGTACGAGTACGACCCATTGAAGACCGCCGTCCGCTTCTTCCAATACTTGCGCCCCGTCAGTGCCCCCGAGTGGTCCATGTCCGCATCGCATACGAGCACCACGTCTTCGTTGTAGTCGAAGACCACCAGCCAGTGCTTCTCCCACGAATCGCCGCATACCCGCTGCGATGCTGAAGCGAACGACGACAGCAGGCTCACGCCAGCGGAATTCGCGTTTTGAATCGGTGCATGGCACAAGTAGACAACGCACTGCTGCGATTGCCTCGAAGTGCTCGACGTGGCATTTTCTTCCAGTGACTCGGGTTTCGCCATGTTTTCCGAAATACGGTGAGCTCTCCTCAGCTGTCCGCTACGGCCGGATAACCAGACGAGTACGAGCTACGGGAACTGCCCCAACGCAGGTTCACACGCGGATTGCGTGTCAGCACAGAATACCTACTACACTGTGGCGCCAACCGAGCTGTGTCCGCCACCTGCCGCCGAAATGCTGTGGCGCTGCTTTCGCCAGCGATATGAGTTGCGTAAAAAAATAAACAGAGCAAACCAACAGCTGAAGATGGGTTTATTTCAAGTATTTGTTTTTTTAGAAAAAAAGAACAAGAATAACTGGTGAAGCATGGTTGTTTAGACGATGTGCATATCGCGACGGCAGAGTTATGTAGCATGCTGCCAGCCGCGAAAAATTATCACAAGTGGTGTGAAGGACATGTGCTTTTCCGACCGCGAAATGTTTTTTTATGCTTATATGTTGGGGAGACTTATATGTTTGGGGAGTTTGATTCAGTAGAAATATCAGCCGTCATGCAGACACTGCGGAACCAGGGCGTAAATGAAGTATATATAAACATTCTGGAAGAAATCTACAGGGGATCAACTGCTACCATAGTGCTTCATAAAGAAAGCAACAGAATACCAATCAAGAAGGGTGTTTTTAAGGCAGGGGGACACTATCTCCCCAATGCTATTTACCGCGTGCTTACAGGAGGTTTTCAGAAGCCTAGAATGGGAGCAGTTAGGGATAAGATTTAATGGAGAATACCTTAGTAACCTGCGCTTCGCCGATGACATTGCATTGCTGAGTAACTCAGGGAACGAATTGCAACTCATGATTACGGAGTTGAACAGGGAGAGCAGAAAGGTGGGTCTTAAAATTAATCTGCAGAAAACGAAAGTAATGTACAACAACCTCGGAAAGGAGCAGCGCTTCGAGATAGGTAATAGTGTACTTGAAGTTGTAAAAGACTATGTCTACTTAGGGCAGGTAATAACCGCAGAGCCGAACCACGAGATTGAAGTAACTAGAAGAATAAGAATGGGGTGGAGCACATTCGGCAAGCACTCTCAAATTATGAAAGGTGGATTGCCACTATCCCTCAAGAGGAAGGTATATAACAGCTGTATCTTGCCAGTACTTATCTACGGAGCAGAAACCTGGAGACTTACAAAGAGGGTTCAGCTGAAATTGAGGACGACGCAGCGAGCAGATGGAAAGAAAAATGGTAGGTGTAACCTTAAGAGACAAGAAGAGAGCAGAGTGGATTAGGGGACAAACGGGGGTTAAGGATATCATAGTTGAAATAAAGAAGAGGAAATGAAGCGTGGGCCGGGCATGTAGCGCGTAGACAGGATAACCGCTGGTCATTAAGGGTAACTAACTTCCAGAGTAGGGAAGCGGGTTAGGGGGAGACAGAAGGTTAGGTGGGCAGACGAGATTAAGAAGTTTGCGGGTATAAATTGGCAGCAGCAAGCACAGGACCGGGTTAACTGGCGGAACATGGGAGAGGCCTTTGTCCTGCAGTGGACGTAGTCAGGCTGATGAGGATGATGATGTTTGGGGAGACAACTGTATGGCGAGGAAGACATACTGCGCCGAGTCATCTGCCGTACGTATAATGGCTGTGTGTTTTAAGAAATGCGCCAAACATAATAAAAAATTACAGAAAGGCGATATCTGCGGGCTGCTTCTGGCGTTCCTTTTCAGTGGCAGAGGACACCTTAAGATGCGCACGAACATCAATCCCGGTAATGATTATAAAAGCCAAAGCAATTAAGTTTTAACCAGTGCAGATAAGCGGTCTAGTCTAATAGGCGAGTACAAGTCCTTCCTACGCATAGTAGATAGCCACCTCAAAATTTCCCAAACATGGCCTCATGGTAATCACCGCGGAGTGATGAAATCTGGCTAATTTAGCAGGCGAAAGCAGAACTAACGCACCAAACAGCGCATCTATCATTCACTGTGAAAACGCTTTGAAGGACCCCACAGTTCCTCGGCGCCGTTGTCAACCGTCAATCTAGATACTTTGTTTTCTGGCAACGCTTACATGCCTCACTGACGCTCGCTTATTCTACTCCCCCAAAGCGAGAGAAACAAGAGATGATAACGTGGTGCACATGATAAAAGGAAGACTAGAGGTTTCAGGTTTTTGAAGCTGTTAAACTAGCAGACATGCAATTTCCTTCTCAGGTAACTGGTTGGCCCTGCTTGATAATGGGATGTGTTTGAGTGACCTTGACCATGGACTGCCCAGAATGCTTGCTGATGCGAGGCAGCAACTGGGCGCTACATTGCAAATCTTGTCATTGTATTCCGAATTTCAATTCGGCCATCGTCCCCAGAAGCCCTTCGTACCAGCACACGCGTGAGATCATTGAAGCATTCACCATTATCAAGCGGAACTCTTCTTGCGTTAGTTCACAGTTCACCCGTTTATTTGACAAGAAAATCGCCCCGCCGTGGTGGTATAGTCGCTAAGGTACTCGGCTGCTGACCCGCAAGTCGCGGGATCGAATCCCGGCTGCGACGGCTGCATTTCCGATGGAGGCGGAAATTTTGTAGGCCCGTGTGCTCAGATTTGGGTACACGTTAAAGAGCCCCAGGTAGTCGGAATTTCCGGAGCCCTCCACTACGGCGTCTCTCATAATCATATGGTGATTTTGGAACGTTAAACCCAACATATCAATCAAAATTGCTTGTCTGCGAGGTTAACAACTTTAAAAGCTTGCAACCCCAAGTCATCCTTTTAGATGTTAGTTATTACGTACGGATCTTTTCTTGCCTTTTTTTTCTATCCGTATATTTCCCAGCCACGCCCTAAATATCTGTTAGAAGTCGGCGCCTGCGTTGTGTGGTCCGTCCTGTGTCCCGTGTCTGCACTTTTTGAAATAACTATAGGTACATAGCTTGATAACATCCGCGCGAACCAGGATGGACCACAAAGAATAGACGAGACAAGGACTGACGCTGTGTTGCGAGATGAGCACATCACCCACTCTTTGGTTTACGCTGAAGGTTTGACAGCACGCAGTAGGCTAGTAGCTCACCGTGCTCTTGTCTGGCACCTTTCCCGACTATAGGACGTCGTCTATATAGCGTTCTTGCTAAGTATTCAATCATCTCACTCATATTTTTTCTAAAAGCTATCGGCGCAGAACTTATTCAGATTGGCAACCGTAAGTACTGGCCAACTGGAGTTGTGAAAGAACATTTCTTAGGTGTGGTTTCATCCAGCGGAATATCATACAGCTAAAGTAAGAGTCACCAGCCAGCCCCACCTCAATTTTCTCGTGTTCGGACATTATAAACTTTTATGTTCCAACTTATTGTTCATGTGTCGCTGACCAACGCACACTTAAGAGTTACCCTTTCTGTTTAGATACGTGGACAAGAATACTCACCCGACTTCTAATACGTCGCACAATCCACAGTACTTGACCCAGCAATGGCCGCTTCCATGAGGGAGTTTTCTGCGAGCTTCATTGTCCGAGGAGTTCGGCCGAGGCCGGGTCAATTTCGGCTTCAACTTAATAATGGAGTAGTGAGGATGCGTGCGTTTTTGTTATTTTGGTGTCGGGGTTGCCCATGCCTTAGGAAGAGTTCGAAACTGCATCGTATACCCCTGATGCCATAAAGGGACGGCAGAGCAATTGCACACGGACAGAGGAAATATGGTACACGAAACGTAGAGCTGTGCTTCACTATACCTTCTCAAATAGGGATACGGAGGGATACGTGCATTCCTTCATTTCGTGCTTGCGGGTAGCCTATCGTGATTGTTCTTGCGAGTATCTTTCTCAAATAAAAAATGCAGTTGTGAGTCAGCGCTGTATTTTGCGTAATTTCTTACTTCTTAGTGTGGTTCCGCTTCCGTTCCATTATGAAGTACACCCGACAAACCCAAGCATTTGTCTTGTTACAACCTCTGATGTGCTTGGGTATCCTGATCCTTGCCATCAGACTCGACACCAGGTGCAGGTTAATGGCCTTCAGGAGCTGCTGTCTTTGCGATTTAGGAAGGAGACGTCGCAGCGACGCTTTCTGCGTGTCAACGATCTTTTACTTTGTTATGGACTCTGAGCGTCCGCAAGCGGCTATTGGTGACCCGGCTGAGAAGCCCGGGAGTAGCGCTGTGTAACTCTTATCACGCCATTGATCGGTCTCATCACGCTTAGGTCGGTCTTTTCAAGGTATAACAAGAGGTACGAATATGCTGTCTTTCAAATGAGAGGAAGGAATGGGCCAGCTCGCACTGGCATGAGCCAGCTTCCTTGCGTTTGTTGAAGTAACTTCATCAGATGTTTAGACACAGAGTCAGACATAGAGAAAGAGAATGGGCCTCTCGTGCTGACACATGCGAAAGCACGGCAGAAGTGTTTCCCACTTTCGCCGTAAAAGCACACTACACGTACATATGATGCGCTAGGCTGCCAGACTGCACAAGTGAACTCTAAACCAATTTTCGTACAGTGAGAACTGACAGCACCCATTTTCCCGTAAAACACGTCGCGGTCAGAGAAAGATAGCTATATATCCTCTTTCGGGGCCCTGTAGTGTCCAGAGTGACAGTGGTAAAGTCTGTATTTTTCATTGTGTACAGATTGGTCTACGTTGTCGTAACGTCCGCACTCTTGATGTCTGAAACCTAGAAAAAAAATCTGGCGTTGTACAAGCAACAGTATCAGGTGGCAGTGCGCAATTTAATTTTGAACGACGGACATTATTGCAGTTCACTCGTAGAATGCTTTAAGCGAAAATTGGGGAGAAGTACGAACGTCAAGCTCCCGCTTTGGTAATTCTCAAAACTCGTGAAGGAGGAAACTTGAAGTCGTTTGTTCAAGGTCCAGCTGAGTCGAATAATGAGACTTGGCGTAGCATTCTAGTACGGTAGTACGAGCCACAGACGGAAGCGGTAGGTAAAGACCTCAGCAGACAGTACGGTGTCAACTGGAGTCTTCGAGCGTGGCAACACTCCCTGTGAAAACACCATCACTCCTTGCTCGCCACATCCGAAAAGCTGTCATCGGTGGCCTTGTGGTCGACTGCGTGGAAATAGTGCTGTTTGTTACTGCATTGGACGCACGAGGTTCCCTTAATAATCACAGCGATAACGTTGAAAGGTGACGCAAACTTACTTTCTTCTGTTTTAATAATTTGATAGTGACCTCTTATTCCTCCACTGCCTATGTTTTCCAAGATGTGGGTATACCTGTAGCTCATATTTCACTTATGTCATTGACTAAAACATTTTTGTTGCCAACAGCCGCAATGCAGCAAGATATTATTTACATCCAAAAAACGTATTTTTCTTTCGCGTGGAAACACCAAGATGTCCGGCTGTCGGGTCGTCGTGTAATGCTTCCAGAACCTCTGGACGTAACGCTGAAGGCACCACGAGGAGGTGATCGGCGCGGAGCGGCGAGAAGTTCTTCTTCAGGAGGACGTTGTTCCGCAGGAAAAACGAAGCCAGTCCTCGGCGGAATACTTTCGGCACGTCGGCGGTCTTGCCTTGCAGGTAGTCCATGAGGATCTTGAGCTCTGGGTCAGCTCGTTGGCTTTCCGCGAAGTCGTCCGTACTTATGGGTCCCAGGAAAGAGTCGTCGTCCTGGTCATCCTGGGGCGGCGGATCGACAGGGGCGCGAGACAAACAGTCGGCGTCGGAGTGCTTTCGTCCGCTCTTGTAGACGACGGTGATGTCAAATTCTTGTAGTCTGAGACTCCACCGTGCGAGGCGCCCTGATGGATCCTTCAAGTTAGCTAGCCAACACAAGGCGTGGTGGTCACTCACGACTTTGAAAGGCCTGCCGTACAGGTAGGGGCAGAACTTTGATGTAGCCCAGATGATGGCAAGGCATTCTTTTTCTGTCGTGGAGTAATTGGCTTCTGCCTTCGAAAGTGACCGGCTAGCGTAACTGATGACCCTTTCAAGTCCGTCGGTCCTCTGCACGATCACGGCGCCGAGCCCTGTGCTGCTTGCGTCCGTGTGAATTTTGGTGTCAGCTTCTTCGTCGAAGTGCGCCAGTATTGGCGGCGTTTGCAGGCGTCGCTTTAATTCTTGAAATGCCTCGACTTACGGCGTTTCCCATTTGAAGTCGACGTCGGCCTTCGTGAGGTACGTCAGTGGCTCGGCAATCCGCGAAAAGTTCTTCACGAAGCACCTGTAATAAGCGCAGAGGCCAAGAAATCGGCGTACTGCTTTCTTGTTGGTGGGTGCAGGAAAGTCGGCGATCGCAGCTGTTTTCTGTGGTTCAGGGAGCACTCCCGACTTGCTGATAACGTGGCCAAGGAACAATAGTTCCTCGTAGGCGAGGCGGCACTTTTCTGGCTTCAGGGTAAGTCCCGAGGCTTTGATTACCCGAAGAACAGCTTCAAGGCGCCGGAAGTGCTCGTCGAAGTTGGAAGAAAATACGACTACGTCGTCCAAGTAGACGAGGCAAGTCTGCCACTTCAAGCCTGCGAGTACTGTGTCCATAACCCGTTGGAACGTCGCAGGCGCCGAGCAAAGACCAAAGGGCATGACCTTAAACTCGAATAGGCCGTCTGGTGTTATGAAGGCAGTCTTCTCTCGGTCTCTCTCGTCTACTTCGATTTGCCAGTAGCCGGTTTTGAGATCCATCGACGAAAAATACTTGGTGTTGTAGAGTCTGTCCAGAGCATCGTCTATCCGTAGGAGGGGATACGCGTCTTTCTTCGTGATCTTGTTCAGGCGACGATAATCGACGCAAAAACGTAGGGTTCCGTCCTTCTTCTTCACCAACACCACGGGTGATGCCCACGGACTCGTAGACGGCTGAATGATGTCGTCACGCAGCATTTCGTCGACTTGTTGCTTGATGGCCTCGCGTTCCCGTGCAGAAACTCGGTAGGGGCTCTGACGGAGCGGACGGGCATATTCGTCGGTTATGACGCGATGTTTCGCGAGAGGGGTCTGACGAAGCCTCGACGACGACGAGAAGCAGTCCTTGTATTGGTGGAGTAAGGCTTTGAGCTTCTTTTGTTGCTGCCTGGAAAGGCTTTGATTGACGTCGAAGGCGGGCGCGGACACTGCAGCTGTCAACGTTGCGGCTCCCTGAGAATCGGTGAGGGCGAAGGCATTGCTCGCTTCCACAAATTCGCTTAGATGTGCTACCGTCGTGCCCCTATTCAAGTGCCTATATTCGTTGCTGAAGTTCGTCACCATTACCTTGGCTTCGCCGTTATGAAGCTTGGCTATGCCTCTTGCGACGCACATCTGACGGTTTAGGAGCAGGTGCTGGTCGCCTTCGATGACACCTTGTAAGTTGGTAGACGCTTTGGTGCCGACGGAAATGATGACGCTCGACAGTGGCGGGATGGTTACCTGCTCTTCTGTCACATTCAAGGCATTGTGAGCGACGTTGCAGTCTGACGCCGTTGCATTATCCATGGACAGCGTGATTGACCTGGATCTTAGGTCGATGACTGCGCCTTGCTGGTCCAGGAAATCCATGCCTAAAATGACGTCTCGCGAGCATTGCTGAAGGACCACAAAATTCACAGAATACGTCTGGCTGTGAATCGTGACTCTTGCCGCGCAGGTTCCAGTTGGTGTTAGAAGGTGGCCCCCTGCTGTTCGGATATCCGGTCCTTCCCATGCAGTCTTTACCTTCTTTAGCTTAGCGGCGAAGAGACCACTGATGATAGAGTAGTCGGCGCCGGTATCGACTAGGGCGGTGACGCTGTGGCCGTCGATGATCACGTCGAGGTCGGTGGTTCGTCGTCTGGCGTTCCGGTTAGGTCGGAGCGTCGGATCACGGCTGCGTCGGCTTGGTCCGGTGCTGCTATGTCGCGTCGGCGGCGAGGCTTTGTCGTAAAGACTCTGCTCAGGCGGCGTACTGCGACTACGTCGGGAAAGTTCGTGCGTCGTGGTCGTCGTCATCGGCAGCGGCGGCGGCGGTGGAGGAGGATCTTCGGCATTGCGTCGTGCAGTAACCGCACCTCCATCGGTTGCTGCCTTTAGTTTCCCGGGTAGGGGCTTGGGGATCGGCCCCGGTTAGGGCCGGTGTACTGGCGGCGATCCGGGGAGACGTAGCGGCCAGGCGAAGGTGAACGGGATGGTCGTCGTTGTTGCCACTGCGATCCGGCGATGTAGTCGGCGATGTCGCGAGGTCGCTCACCTGGGCGCGGACGCGGCGCGTTCACGTCGAAGCCACGCAGTCCCATCTCACGGTACTGGCAGTAGCGGTAGGTGTGCCCGGCTTCGCTGCAGTGGTAGCATAGTGGGCGGTGGTTCGGGGTGCGCCAAACGTCAGTTTTCCTCGGCGAGCGCTGGATTACTGGCGAGCGGGAAGGCGTCGGGGGTGGCGGCGGTGGCTGGCGACGAAACTGCGGAGACGTTGGGTCCTGGTGTTGGCGAGGAGTGGCGACAGGTCGTCGTGCAGTAGCGGCGTAGGTCATCGCCTCCGGTTGGGGCTGTGGCCGTTCAGGAACGCTCAGTGAGCGCTGTAGTTCATCGCGGACTACGTCTTCGAGAGAGGCGACTTGGGGCTGAGACGATGACAACATGCGGCGCAGTTCTTCACGAACAATAGCGCGTATGGTCTCGCGCAGGTCGTCGGGGCAGAGTCCTCGGACTTCTGCGACGTCTGGCGATATGCGCCAATCGTATTGGCTGGTCCGCATTTCAAGAGTCTTCTCGATGGTGGTAGCCTCGGAGAGGAACTCTTGTACCGTCTTTGGCGGGTTTCTGATCAGTCCGGCGAAGAGCTCTTGCTTCACTCCTCGCATAAGCAGGCGAACCTTCTTGTCCTCAGACATGTCGGCGTCGGCGTGGCGGAAAAGTCGCGTCATCTCCTCCGTGAAGATCGTTGCGTTTTCGTTGGGGAGCTGCACCCGAGTTTCAAGCAGTGATGCGGCTCTTTCCTTCCGCACGACGCTTGCAAAGGTGCGCAGGAAAGCAACGCGGAAGTCGTCCCAGGTTCGAAGCGTTGACTCGCGGTTCTCGAACCAAGTCCTTGCGGCGTCTTCCAGGTAAAAATACACATGACGCAGCTTGTCGTCCGGGTCCCACTTATTGAGGGCTGCGACGCGGTCGTAAATGTCAAGCCAGTTTTCCGGGTCTTCGTAGGTCGATCCGCGGAAGGTAGGCGACTCTTTGGGCTGGTTGACGACCACGGTTGCCGAAGACCTTGGTTCCGTCATCGTGGATGCCGGCTTCGTAGCAGCCTTCGCTTTCTTGTCCTTGTCGGGGAGCGGCAGGTATTCGGGCGGTAGTCCTTGTTGTCTTCGGCTCACTCGAACAACCGGGTCGGCGTCGTCCTCTTGGCGGCTTGAGCTTGGCTCACGGCTGGACGGGGGCGTACGGTACATGGACCGAGAAGCACCTCCACCAGATGTCACGAGGTTGTGATACACGCAGCACTTGAGAGGAAGCACGCAGGAGTCAGGGCGGTGTCAGGCGAACTGTTTATTGGGCGAACTTGTGCCCAGCAAAACAGGGCCAAACACAACTCACAGCAACAGCGGCGTGAACAGTCGTCGGCCGACGGAAAAAAAAAAGACCCCCAGTGGCGCACTGCGCCGGCTTTTATACCCGCGTCGTAACGCGTTCCAGAGTGGCATACAAGATAAACGCGGCCTGCGTTGCGCTTAACAGAAAGTGATAGCGGCTTCCTTCGTAAACCAAAAGAACCGCACGTGTCAGTCTTTTATACACGCGTCATAACGCGTTCCAGAGTGGCATACAAGATAAACGCGGCCTGCGTTGCGCTTAACAGAAAGTGATAGCGGCTTTCTTCGTAAACCAAAAGAACCGCACGTGTCAATATTTCATGGTCCCGCAGCTCTTGCGGTGGTATTGTTCACATAACATTTTGCAAACCTGGTATGGTATGACATGATTGCATGGCGAACACAAACGATAGACCCTAACATGACATGCGTGTCATGTCACAGCATGACTACATGCCACGCTCATGATGCACTCGCGGCCGTTTCGCTAGCGTCACGTATACCAAATTCGGTAATACGTGACGTCAATGGATGACGAAGGTATTTGACTGGTGCAAACACGATAATCATGGGGTGAGTGTGATGTGTGAACGTGACTACATACCACAGTCGAGGCGCCAATACATTTCGACGTGACGCGGTGTGCGTGCTCGCCGGCGTTCATTTTGTTGCGTCACGCCGGCGTTGCTACGCCAGACGCCGGTCCTGCGATATACTCGCTGGCGCGCGTCGCGCTGCGTTACTTTGACGCGTGCGCGTTTCAGCGCGTTCAGGCATCCTTCCCTCACGAAAAGCGGGAGACGCAGTGTTGTGTGGGTAACGCATCGGCACGAAATGCAGCATGTCGCATATTGCGCCTGTTGCCGTCGGGCCGCGCCGACAAACGCTCGTCGCGCCGGTCGCGCTTGGCGTCAGATTATATAGTGCACGCGCTTTGCGTGTGTGGTACTCAGGTATACTCAAAGATGCTTCCGGAGTGTCGGGTTACAGGACATCTCGTGACATCTCGTGCGACCACAACTACGGATGTATTTCTTTGGTTTCAATAAGTGACCGAGGCAGAAAAGAAAACCGTTTTAAAAGGCCTCAGATCTGGAACTATGCCACGGCCGGGAATTTACACAAGCAGAGCTGTCGAACACATCACCTTTCTGCGAAAGCATTTCTGTGCACGACTGGTTCACGTTAGACCCACAATTGACTCCAGCAATGCGGCTTCTCACGTTCAACCTTTGCAGCTACGACAACTTGATATGCTAAGTCGACGAAGTGCGCGAACAAACTGCCCTTCTCTAATGTCGCCTTCGCAGCTTTATGTGGCGATGCAACCCACTTGGCGAAAAAGTGATAAACTTGGTCTATTTCGGCATCAAGTGCCGGAAAAACTGGGGTATATTTCAGCCAATGTTCTCTTGGCTGGCCTGGTGCATCAGAGCTGTGGTGCCTGTCGACCAACGCTTATTGCACTTCACTCTATCGTCTCTGACGTCACTTAAACTTTGGTTACGTTGTTTACGTAGTGACGCCGTTGCCAGTCTCGCTAGCGATAGGTCTCGATCACGAGAACGTCGCATTTGAGCACACCTTGGAGGATTATTAAAATATATTCTAAGCGCTCGCTGTGCCTAACAGTTCGTGTTTATTGTCTTCGCATACAGGAGAAGCCTACAGATAGGCTTTTTATAGTACGAAAATTTTGTGGTACCACCTGTTTAAGTAGCACTCTTGATCAACGTTTCGAGAACTTGTTTTTAGAAATGTTGCCATGGTCATGTGCGTTTATCTAACCTTAACCGGCTATCTCAAGGCTACAAGCTCGGTCGGTAAGCTAAGGACCGCCGCCCAGATCCACTGTTCTTGGAGATTCGTCACCACCAGTGCAAAGCTGCCCAAAATTTTCTATCTCTGCGCAGCTCCTGCCTTAAGAGAGTTTCCCGCTTTTTTTTTCACACACTAAATTATTCCCAGCCAAAGTCCAGCCGGCGTGCTGTCTGCGCTCTGTGTGCGACGTCGGGTGAGCTTTGACCGACCTGCAGCTCAATAGCCGGGCGAACCGAAATATCACACAAGAGCGACTTCTGCCTTTGATCGGATCAATCCACATAATAAAGCCCATGGCTTGTTGGCCCCGTTCAGTAATATACCACCCAATATAAGCCTAGTTGTAAGTAATGCAAATACAGAGCAGCTGTCACAGCAAACTGCAGGTTTGAAATAGGAGAGAATACCTTGTAAAAGAGCTCGGAACGACATATCTGTTTGATAAGTGATTGCGCTGGACATAATTGCAACAATAATTATAAGCTTGCTTTAGGCACTACTGGGAGGACAGGGCAGTCAGAAAAGAGTGGATGAGAGGATTCTGGAGCCCATGTGCTGAACCAGATATACAGCACCGAGCAAGGGACAAAGGCTGCATCGGGTCATAACGGCTGCCAGGGAAGTACTCCACCGATCGTTCGGTAGCACGAGGCTGAAAAGAGAAGCTTTTCAAGAAACTCTCACCTGCCGCTACAGTCGGCTGGGACCGGCTCTTAGCATACGCGGCGTTGGAATCGACGCGGAAGCGCAGCGTTGGGCCTAACGCAGCGGGAAGTTCGGGCGTCCGCGCTTCCACGCTGGTGGCGCTGTTGGTTGGAGCTCGGGTTCCCTCCTGGTCCAAGACGGACAACTGCTCCATCGCCTCTGGGTCCAGGCTCAACACGTGGCGTAGATACTCGTCCACCAGACTGTCTTCTTCGTCGATGATTTGCTCCGAAGAAGCGATCGTCACGTTGCCTTCGGTAGCGTCTTCTTTGCTGACGGAGGTGTTGCTGTTGTTCGCCGACATGATCTTGCTACGGCTTAGGCAGAGATGGCTTTTACCCACTACGAGGTATTGAGAAAAAATCTCGCCGGATTATTGTGTGCGTGTGCGAATATTAAAAAAGTAGTGGATAAAGAAAATTGAACGTTATGATACCATAGTAAGACACTGAGAATCCAAATATTGTCGTTAATACCGAATAAGTCTTGCATAACTTAATCTGACCCGAGGTCATTAACGGACAGTACACTAGAAATGAAGAAAAAGGGAATAGGAACCGCTCACAGTATCCTGCCACCCGGTTCATGGCCCATTCCCCTTTGTGGGTAAGCGCCATTCATCAGAGATCATCAGCATCAGCATCAATCGTAAAGGTACAGCGCTGTTGTGCCTACAAATATCGATGTCTATAATTGTAATTCTTGTAGCTCTGTGCGAGAATACGCCCCAAGCTGAGGGTGACCGGTATGTTCTGTGAAATTATAAACTGGGCATTTAGGAAAACGTTCTTTGACTTCGGAATTTCTGGTATAAAACATATACCATCAGTAACAGCAAGTACAGATCACTTAGCAGAACACTGATACGCTGATTGCGACCGATAGCGTGCCAGACCGTCCGCACATGCGTGGAGCTGTAGCTCATATGTTTTGGCATGCGACATACGAAAATCTCAGACGCACGAAACGAAGCGTTCGAACGATTGACGAGCGCCGCCTCTATTTTCGCAATGCCAGCCAGATACGCCCGATCAATGCCACCTAGAAGAATGTTTTCATGGCCGCATGCTCACTGCCGCCGTGACGTCACTCGCTTTGCCCAAGCGAGTGCGCTATGCGGGAGGCTGTGAATCCACTGCCACCATGGCACCCGTTAAAAGATGAATCATTTGCGGCAAGTTTTACATGCTTAACAGCGTTATAATTATGCTTCTTGCGTAAAAAAAAAAAAACGCTGGTTTAGGTACTGCATTACGCTTGAAAGCACTTCGAGATTTATGTGGGGGCCACTTTTTTTTCCCTAAAAAGACTGTGCGCTATCGAGCATGTGTTCAATCTGTAAGAGCAAATTTTGATGAACAAACGAAGTAGTCGAAGTAAATAAGGTAAATTTTATTCATTATTTTTCTTATTTACACACACACACACGCCCGCAGGCACGCACACTACATCTATAGGACATACAGAGAAACTATTCTTACTCTTTTGCAAAGTTTCTGCAGTTTTAATTGTACTAGTATTGAATAGATTGATGGAACGTCACTTTAGTTCCGGTGCGGTGCATTGAACAATCAATCCGAACACGATAAGTCTAGTAAACACATCAATATTGATGAATGAAACTGATTGCTGGCGACAATACACAGACCAGCACAGTGATCCCGTACACGTGTGTGCTACCCGGCTGCACGCAGTCTCTAGACACAACAGTGTCTCTCCCACGTGGTCTAATCGTCTGTCACACAGCCGACCAGCGGTAGAACTACTCGATGGACGACCGGCAAGGAACGGCTGATGTGACAGACTATTACGCCCACGTGAGCGAGTCACTGTTGTGTCTAGAGACTGCGTGTAGCCGTGTAGCGCATACGTGTATACGGGATCACTGTGGTGGTATGTGCATTGTCGCCAGCAATCAGTTTCATTCATCAATATCTATAGTGTTTACCGGACTTATCGTGTTCGGATTGATTGTTCAACGCACCGCACGAGAATTAAAGTGAAGTTCCATCAATCTATTCACTACGGTGTTCTTCCGAACATCTGTATTCATAGACACGAAGTTATGGAGGTGAGTGTGCGCTGCTGTCACAAGTACGTTATTCAACACAATATCCAGCGTGAGCACAACTGAAAGAGGAAACGAAATCTTTTGTTTCAGAGAAATTTTTCGTCACCGACGCAAGGAGCGGCGTTTTCACTTTTGCTCTGGCCCTTGTCTCAGTGGTGCGTAGCTGGTCATATAACTTCGGGCCTAGGAAAAATGTTAGTACTGGGTCTAGCCTAAAGACCCCGTGGGTGCTTCTACTGCACTGGCGGCTCTTGTATCGGCCTATTTGGTAGTGGTTCTTAAATATTCTAGCTTGAAGAAGAGCTCACACACTTGAAGACCATTTAAGAAAGCGCTGCCGTAAGTGTCCACACGCATCTAAGTTTCAAGAAAACATATTAGGATAAGGTGCTGACGAGGCTGATGCCAAAATATAATACCACAAGAAACTGGTGGAAACACTCGCAAGAAAATACTATACACGAAACTGAAGCCCTAAGCAATGCAACAACATTGCTTCCATTTTTCTCAACCATGTACACAGAGGTAACACAAGAAGCCCACGGCGTTAATGTTTACGGCAAAATGTTTACGGACCCATAGGGAAAAACGCCTGTTCTGAAGACGTACTGCCCTATGCGTTTATTATATTTGTAAATCCAGGGCTTACATCAATTCAGAAGCACAAATGAAACCTTTATTTAAGAGCAAGAACGGAACATGGGGGAGATGCTGTCATCGAAACGACTTAGAGATATGTAGTACGAACACACGTACCTACGGATCACGAAGAAAACGGATGTCGACGTCAGCTTGACGAACAACACGCTCCCATTTCATTGTTTGGTTGTACTTAGAAAAAGAGAACACGCGCAACTTCGATCCTTTTGCTGCGACAATTCGCAACGCAGCAACGCTTAAGCGTTCGAATTTGCAGACGTAGACATTGCAAATATCCGGTGCACAAAGTGCATCACATATCCTCGCTGCAGTTCGCAGACACAGAAAAAACACGGTCATCTCGATTCGTCAACAAGCACAGCAGCACACCACGAGAACGTTCATCAAGCTTGGCAATCCACGTCAGTAGAGCGACGAGAGCAAGCGTACGCATGTCTGTGCAGCGAGACACAGCAGTCTAAACAAGGTGACGTCCGAGGCTGCGGCAGAAACAGCGAGCAGGCCTGAAATTTTCTAGGTGGCATTGGCCCAATCCCACGATTCGCAACCCTCTCCTCTAGTCCTTTCCTGCTCTCGCCCATAACCTAGCCTTCGAGTGTGCTTTGCGGTCATGGAGGAGAAAACCCAAAATGCAGTGCCTCACGACGGAAATGATGTGAAGTAAAGTGTTGTTCTCTTGTGTACAGCTTTCGGCGGGCAGAGTCTTACATTCCTCGTGTTCACAATGTTGGTAGACACGCTGGCTCCGTAAAAGACACGGGGTTTTGAGATACCGTGCGGGCGTTCACGGCGCTGTTTGAGCATCCAGCTGGGAAGCGTCACTTGGACGCTACAAGATGAGCTCATTTTAAGAGCACTGCAAGGTGGCAGCGGCAGTGCTTCGAGCCACAAAAAAAAAAAAATGAACCCGAAGGAACAAATCTGACAGATGTGTGAAACTGTAGAGAGATACACGCCCATCGCCCCTCCATGGGAAAACGCTTGAGCACATGGTTGACGCAAGCAGCCCCACAATAAGCCCTGCACAACATGTAGCGTCGCGTCTCAGAACTTAGGCGGACCGACGGCTCCCAATGAGGAGAGAGCGTTTGTACTGGCATTGAAATAATTAAAGGAGGTGCCGAATTGGCCGGCCCATTGGCTCCACCCGGATTCAATGCCTAGCATGTGCGCCTGAATATTGTGCAAATCAATAATTTCTTAACGAAACCTATGAAAAGACATGACAGCTTTAGGCTGCTCAATATGCTAAGTAACCTGAAAGGAACGCTTTCATGCGATATTCTTTTGTTGTCGCATTCAGGACCTTTACATTTATAAATGTCCATGTCGTTCATAACACAACTTTATTTTGACATGGTATTTCGTTTACTAGCGCTGACATAATGGTGATCATTTCCTTTTGATCAACCATAAAAACTTGCACAATTTCATGTTGCAGCGACAATTCTCAGCCAAGAATGATGAAAATTGTGAAATGCGAGCAGAATTTTTTTTTATTCAGTAAGCCAGAGGTCATCTGTGGGACTTCACTGGCTGAATCCTCAAGACCTTAGTAAAGTTTCTTGTCTGTCTGTTTGGGGCTGATAGTAGACCCAGAAAGAAGTGGCCGATCGGGCTGTTACCGAGAAACTGTACCGCTGGCGCACTCGGCCACTCTCAATTTTAGGTAACTAAAGGTACTCGACAAAGTGCGGTATATATATTCGGACAATTGTGAACAAGTCACGAAGAGTAGCCAACCTATCATCTTGGTGACGAAAGGTGTTGAAAACGATCACGGCAACATGATTCAGGCTTGCATTTTTCTCTACGTCACCTGGCAATAGTGCAGGAGGATAAAGTTATTTAAGCAATTCTGCCTTCGCCGCGGTACGGGTCTATGCGATGGCAAAGGTTTCCTTAGCAAAGAACAGTCGGTCACATTAAGACAAACATTATCACTGCCACCAGTTCATGACACCTCGTCGTAAATTTGAGTGCTAATTATCGGTGACTGAACTCCACCTGTGTCTTGAGTATACAAAACACACGCAGCGCCGTGAGCAAGACGCTGGAGGCAAAAAATGATGCTGTTGCTTTCTCACTTCGTTTTAAAAAACGATTCTTTCTTTACGAACCCTCCAACTCATTGCTGCCGGAAATTTGTAGAACTAAAGAATAGCTCCCACGGTATAGTATACTTACGGAACACACTGGCTTTTAAAAAGCCCTAACTGTAGTGCCTGTGCGCATTTGTTAGTTTTGACTTACCTTTCACAATTGAGCACTAATATGATAAAGTACATTAGATTGTCATCAGTGCGACAAATATACGGCTCCAATTACCTTATTAAGAAAGTCACAGCTTTGTCGCAAAGGCGGAGCAATGAACGCGATAGCAACAAATTGAAAGGTCATGCACAGGATGGCAAGCAGATCGAAACGTGCCCCGCGTTTCTCCCGCACAAATGATGCACGAAACATACTCACAGGTACAAATAACCGCGAATAAGCGTCTCAGTTGTTACTTCGCCCTGTCTGAAAACCGCGCCCTGTTCGCAAACGGAGGATGTGCAACGATTGCAGTGACCCTTGTGCGCTGAGTACGTGCGATTCTCCCCACTGCAAAATAAAGGCGCGTGATCGAGCGTACACCCCCTTATTCTCTACGCAGGCCCAAGTACGCGTGAGAGATCAGAGCCGCCGCAGCCACCTCGCGCTCACTGCGCCGTCTTGCTGATAATGCTGAAAACGCGATAGTTCAGCCCCCCCCCCTCCCCCCGAGACGTCCGCTAAGAGCGGTAAGCTTGCAGTTTGAACATTCACAGAGATGCGTTTCGGTGGCTCAGTGGTAACGCCTTGCATTCACGCCGCGGAGGTCCCACGTTCGATCCCGCGCGCCCGAGTCTATTTTTCAATATTTTTTCTTTCTTACGTTATCATTATATATAGATGCGTATACTTATACGGAGCATGACATCGACGCCGACGGCAAAATCCAGCCGAGAATGTCCTTAAAATTGCTAACGCAATAAAAAATGTGAAGCCTTTGCCAAGCTAAAACACTTTTGATTGATCGTCGTCGTCCACGGCGGAGAACTAGTGGCTAGGTGCTCGGCCACTGACCTGAAGATGACGAGTTCGATCCCGGTCGCGGCGGTCACATTTCGATGGAGGCGAAGTGGTAGCTAGACGCCCGCGTACTGTGTGATGTCAACGCACGTTACAAGAGGCCGAAATTTCCGGAGCCCTGCACGTTGACGTCTCTCATATTCATGGTTTTGTGATGTAAAATCCTAGTTATCATTGTTATTATTACTTATCTATTTATTATTTATTTATTGATACTGCAGTCTCGAACAGAGACTATAGCAGGTGTGAGACAGAGGTACAGAGTATTCTGAAAGGGCAAAATAATATACACGCAGAAAATGCATAACGCGGGCAATATAATGCATATAGTTAAAGCAACACAAATAGGGATGCGAAACAAAATTTGAAGTAATTAGTGAAATGCCAAGTAGGGTATATGGAATATACAGAGGATACATCGCTGGAAAAAAGATTCCGTTTAACTGATAATCGAATTTTACAAGTGACACACAAAAAGGAACAAATGCAACGAAAGATATAATCAATGGTACTAAAGAACTACTCTAAGCATTTTTCAAACAATGAAAGTGATTCTCGTGTTACAATGTTATTAGTTAGGTATTATAATATTATTATTATTATTATTATTATTAACCGGTCGCCTTACTGTAGAGTTAGCTTACTCCTGGAGGCGTTGCAATACACCGTTATCTTCGATCTACAGATTCGGCACGGGTAATAAATACGCACCCTATACCAGAGAAAAAATGTTGAACCCGCAGTAGCGTGGATCACTTGTGCCGCTCGCGTCCCGCCTTCTTGCTGGTTCACCGAGGGCCGTCATATAATCGCGATATGTGCTATGAACACGTGTTAGAATAAGAGCGTGTGTAAGCAATGAGCTCACTCCTTCGAGGAAGCTTCCAACGTGGATTCCAACGCACTAGTGCGTTGTACATGCCTTTTCTTCTGCCCTTTGCGAAGCCCCGCTTTATGATAGCTCCGTTTAGTAGACGCTTTCATAATGCACAAGTGCGCTTCCTATAGCGCTGTATGTTCGCGTAAGGTCCCTAGATGAAACAAGTTTCCAAGGTAGCGACACCCTCCCTTTTCCTCCTCGCTTATTTGCCTGAAGCGCCCCCTAGAAGGTTTAAAACTTTCATCCAAAAGCGAATGTTTGGGTTCTGTTGCTACGGTGAATAGATGTAAATGAAACAAAATGGAACGAAATAAGACGTAGAATAAACCGTTACCTTTATGAACATAAACGGCACAACACAAGAGCAAGCGGGATGGGCGTTACTCAACCGGCAACGTTGGGCAGTTGTATACTTTACACATAGCCTCCTCTATAACTTTGTGCCCGAGCGGTCGGTCCCTCAGCGCCGTCCCCCGAGCTATTATGGGATGCGAGCGCTCCTGGCGGAGCGCCGAGGCGCAAAACGAGAGAATGGATGGCAGCTATGGAGAAAAAACCGGCTTTGAGTAACTACCGAAAGGGCAAAAATGAAATAAGGAGGGAGGCATTTTACGATAATTCAAGGGGAAGCGCTTTACTGTTTGAAGCGAGATCGGGTTGCCTTAGAACGCGTAGTTATAAAGCAAGATTCAGTAAAGAAGAAGAACAATGCACATGCTGCGGGAAAGATAAGGAAACGGCGGAGCATGTTCTGATTGAATGTGGAGATATCCACCCAGGTGTACTCCTGTATCCGTCAACTGAGCTCGTAATGGTTCTAAATTCTCTAAAGAATTACGCGGAAGTTTTCCTCGCAAGAGCGAGAAAGATGAATCAGCCACTGAAGGCTGCCGTTGACAACGCCGCGCAAATACTACAGAAACGTGACAAACTCAAGTGCTCGACCCCGGGACATCATAAAAAACTTTTGGAGGTTGTGCTCGTGAAGTTTCTCCGCCCACTTTTTCTGAACTTCGCGACGAGTGTGACTGACAAACACGACTTGGCAAAAGATTTTCATGTCAAACCATTGTCTCGAAAAGTGCTCAAGCTTTGAGCGCGAAATCAAATAACAAAGCTCACATTGCATTCTGCATACAGTGCTTGTGTTAAAAATTTGGTGTGTGCGCACTTCTTAACGTATACGCATAATCCAATGCAATGTAGACGGTTTCTAGACCGTCATAAACGCAAGCGTGCATAGGCCGCGTCGTCTGCTGTTATTATGGGATCGGTGCGGCATCTGGCGGCGAGCGCCAAAACTATAAGGGACGGATGGCGCGTATGTATTTAGCGCTAATGCGCGGGCACAAAAAAATATAGGAGGCTATGCTTTACACCACTATAGCCATGGCGTCTCGCGTAGTACATTTTAGTTCCACGGCCGTGGTATTTCGTCCAGTTCTAACTAGTCCACTTCTCCGATTGTGTTTTGTTCGTACTGTGACACAGCGGACGTGCTTCTTGCTGGATCCTGTAAGTGGCCACAGGGCGTGACGTTGTGACGATTGATTACAACCGGCTTGTGCACACGCAAGAAAAAAAAAAAAACTACGACCAGACTGGTACGAACAGTCGTCCAGCAGCACTGCGATGACGTTTTTTTTAAATGTGCCCATTTGGACAATCGTGATGTCAAGTGATTCTGATGCCGTGCTGGGAACTTACTGAAAAGTGAGAGTTCTACTGGTGAGGTGTCTCGAAGCAGCGCGTTTCGGCTCAAGCGGGAACTGGCCAAGAGTGAAATTTTTCTGAAGGTGCATTGATTACAATCTACAGCTGTTCTGTATACGTGCATACCCACATGTATTTGTACCAACTGGCATGCACTAGACACGCATTAGACACGCGCCTGGCGTTTCAATAAAAACCGACAAGTGAACTCGCTTCGCAGATCCGCGTCAACATACGTTGACGGCGTTGCACGAAAGCATTCGCGTGAAATGGTTCATAGTTTCACTTCATGGTGCGCTTCATCTCGGAAAGCAGAAAGCACGAGGTAAGTTGAAGAGAGCGAAACCATTTTCTGTTGTTTACGGAAACGCAGCATTGCTGAAAAACGCAGATGTTGCATTGAACGAGCATGGCGAAACAATCTTGGTCGACTTAGCGCACACCGAAACGCTCCTCCTCTTCAGTTTATGTTCTCGCTACGACTTTGTCTTTGGTCACGGCGCGAATCCGGCTGGAGCCATATGCGCATGTGTACTCGTTTCGAACATTTTGCATAATAATAAATAACACCACCAGCCATTTGCAAGATCACGTGCAAGTAATGCACCAATTACAGACGCGGATATGAGAGAAAAAGAGGAGTAATCGAGAGAGGGAGGAGGACGGCTCGAGAACAATGAGTGACGCTACCTTGTTTCATCTAGGGACCTTATGTTCGCGCAACTGATAGCGCAACCTGCCGAGCGTCAAGTGGAGACGATGCCCATGGCTACACGTGCTGGAGCTTGTCTCTACTCTTCGTGTTTGTAGCAAGAGAGGTTTCTGCCGCACCAAAGCGCAAGAAAACTGTGCGTGAACACGCTGTTTGCGGAAATCACTGTCTGTCGTTAGTTGTGCTAACAGCATCGTAGGAAAGCAATAGTCTTAAATCTATGAAAAGAGGGATATGTTTCTAAAGTACTGGCTTCTACACTGAGCATATAACAGATAAATAAATAAATAAATAAATAAATAAGTTTGTGTCAGCATTCTCTTAACGCAGAGGTCGTCATAGTGCTTTGTGCCTTATTTCTTTTCCAGAAAGGATCACTTTGGAAAATAATGAACCATCAGAGAGCCACTCTACCACGAAAGCACCAATTACACATTTTTTCTGCGTACGTCTCAGACACAGTCAGCCAGTGAGTTAGTTGAGAACTTTATCAAAAGGTCCTGAGGAGTTTAAGTCACCATGTCTGTCTACGGGGGACATGTCTGTCTACGGGGGACATCCATGTATGTGACGCCCGAGTCGGGGCGTGAACGTGGGGGCGTTCCGCCAGTTCTTGGGCCCTCAGGACTGCTTTTTGTTGATTTCAAACATCGAGGCTCCTGAGAGCCTCTTCCCAGTCAGACTCACTGGTGAGGGGCTCCCTGGGGTAACGCGCGACATTGCCAGAGCGTGTGTGCGAGTGAACAGCACACTTCTGAGCAGACAGGGCAGTGGGGATTTATGTCCGAGTTGTAACGGCTGAGTCGGCCCCGTGATAGGTACGATCTCGTTTGAAGCACGCGAAAGGCTACCGCTTGCGCGCGTTCGAGCTCTCATACACACGCTAGAGAAAAAAAAAAAACGGCAGATCCCACGTATCAGGGAGTCAACGTTATGCAAAGCATGTGGATGTAAGGTGACCATGTTGCATTTTTTTCTAAATTTAGCGACACGTCATGAAATGACGCTAAATATATGTTCAAACGTTGCTCACACAGACATATGTCGAAGAGTTGCCGGTGTTTATATAACCAGTTGTTCGCACTTGCGCAACGATGTCAACTGGAACATGCGTATTAGCAACACCAAAAGTTCATATGAGGCGCTGCTGCTCGTGAACATGCTAGTCCTGGACACTGCTGCATGAGTCAACCTTCTTCGCATGGTATCTAACCACAATTGACATTAACCTGACGTGGTGGCCGTATCAAAGGTGTACATATATAATGTTTATAATATTGGGTAGGCAGCACACCAACAACTACTGTCGTTTCACGAGGATTAACGACTAATTGGAAATTAGTTTCGAGACCGGGCGTAGCTCTGTGGTAGAATGCTTGACTGTCACGCAGATTGCTTGGCGTTCGATTTCTGCTGGGACCATAAAATTTATTATTTGCATTCGTCGGGGGGTCAACGCTGCATGTGTCAGGTTTTTCTGAACACTGACATTTATTCTATGCCTTCGTTGGTTCGACGCTGCCGATGTCGGGTATTGCTTAACGCTCACGCGTTAACATTCCCCATGTGTGTTCTCGTCGTTCCTGGGTAGATACTGCATGTAAATCGCCTATGGCACATACCCACGTATAAGTGGCACATACACACCCGTGGGTATTTGCCACTGTCTGGCGTGAATTCTCTGAAGACGTACGCGACGGGATTGTGGCATTATTCATGTATTGACCAGTCTGGTATATTCATCAAAAAATCTTACCCTCCCCTGCTAATTTTGGCTCACGCCAACCTAAGGCGGTGACCACGAGAGCACGCAAACGCAAGTGGCTAGATAGATATATAGCTACGCTCAAAGTCACCGAAGTTCACTAAGAAATGCTTCGCACAAAAAAAAAAATTACCGGACAAATCTAAGGGAACAAAGCGCACGCAAGGTCGCACTGCATGAATAGGCCCGCTTCCGGAATCATCCATGAGGGGTATTGACTCCTTAGATGAACCACGTGTTTTAGCAGTCCTAATTAATGATCCATCTTTTGCTTTAGACTTTCACTAAATTGCTGGAATGAACCTCACACGAATTACAAATTTTGATTACGACAGTGATTGATATATGTTGCTTATTGTACACCTCAATTTAATGGCACAGATTGTCCGGTTCGATTCGCGAGACCACGTCGAGACTTTTTGGGGCGTCGCAGGCCAAAGCGTAAAGCTGCAGAAGTCCGCTAGTGTGCCGAGACGCCGTTGTTGAACAGCTGACCAATTGTGCGGGAGAATTGTTCCATAATCGTACAATCTACATTGCACCTGACAAAGCACTGGAAATTTTTGGCACCAGCCCTTTACTCTGTGCTGACACATTGAAGTGCCACCGAAATTCATGCATGATTAGCGATACATCTACGTCACCTCAAAGAAATAAAGACTCGATTTTGCGATTCGAAGCAGGCCCATATGATAAGGCATAAAAGTAATAACAGTTTCTGTCGTTTTGCCCTTCAAACTTCCAATATGCTTTTTAGGCACGTCGTGGTGCTCTCCTCCTGGAATCAGCCGATGTGATCTGTACATCGTGCCCTGACAGCGAGGTGTTCGCAGGCCCCAAAGCATGTCACCTCCTTTGATATGCGACTGCCGTGGCCGTTATCAAACCTTCGAGTCATCAGTCACCCACTGCAATCACTAATCCATTATGGCTGTCGATGTATAAGAGTAATTAACACCATACTCTCATTATTAACGAAATTGTAGGTTTTCGGACGGTAGATCTTAGCAATACCTGTCCCCCTTTCCCTACTGAATACATGGCTTCCGTAAGAGTGACTTGTACTGCTGGCATTCCAGGCAAGTGCGCTTCAAGATATCGTAATTACGTACTCAGTAACTCTCTTGCGTAATGCAAATCAACCCAATATCATTTTTCGAGTTGACTAGCGCAAGTTCGCTCTCTGCAATGCAGCGGGAGTTTCTAAGACGTATGAAACAGCCTGGATCTCTGTAAGATATGGTATCGCATTCTGCACGCGTTTTAAACCAGTTGCGCTGGATTAAAAGCTATCCGATGAAGCATATACGTACGCTGAAAGTACAACGAAAATGTTTTGTACCGTGGAAGATGATTCTATCTACGCCATTTAGAAAGTACCTGCGATTATCTCGCTCGCACATGATAACATGTTTGAAAACCAAGGATCAATTTTCTTCTCCTTAGAAATGGCCGGTCAGCGCAACTTTGATGGCAAATGCTGATGGCATTTAACGCTTCCCCATATTTTATTACCTGGGAGTTCATGGTTAGGAGTTGGTAAACATGAGCTAATGAAGCCGTCCTCGCGCCAGCTTCATCACTTGTATTTTCTGACGGCATGCCATGGAACCACATAGCACAAGTTATGACTGCTTCAGTGTACAAAGCTTGCTCGATAGCACCAATGAGTACCACACTTTGTTACAAAGAGCTTGGAAATGCTGCGTGGTAATTCGCACGTGTCAATCATTCTTACTTAGATGATACACATCATCCATACCTCAGAAGTAAACAACAAGGAACTATAGGCGTTTGTGGAGCAGTCCATTACAAAAAATTCAGGTGGCACAGGCTTGACGTCTGCTCGACGAGCTTTTTTTCTCTTCACCAAGCTCGTAAAGCTTTTATTTTTTTTTCTGTAGAGTGAGACTGTATGACGATGATTGCTGGGGTGCTAACAAAGCGACGCCGTAGAAATGCGGCTGGAATGTTATTGCGAACGTGGCGACGGAAGATGAGACTGATGAACGCCATGAAACATGATCAACGAATGTATCAAGCAAAATAATGTCTCGCGAGGTCTATAACTGGCAGTACTTAGGCCTGGCGTCTAGTATACTTTTGAAGGATTCTACTCGTTAAATCTGCGAAGCAGCGTTACCCCCAAAACACCGCCCCGCGTGACATCCGTATGAGCTCCGCTCTAGTACAACGTATACATGCACCGGCAATTGACATACAAGTCTTCAGATATCTGCGGTTATGTCGCAATAGAACAATGCGTCGGGGTCCGCACCGGGGCTTACATCTGGCAAGGCAACTCCTTCACTGTCCCCTGCACTCTCGTCCGATGAGGCAACCAACTCGTCGCTTCGCTCACTGGAGGGCACGTGCTGCGACGATGACAGCCACAACGAGTCTTCTCGGAGTGGCACCGCGGGGGCCTGCTCAAGTTGTTCTGGCTGCTGGGCGAATTCCTCGTCTAGCTTGAACATAGCCTTTTCTTCCACTGCGTAGCTTTCAGCTGGATGAGCATCGTCATTGCTGTCTGAACTTGCTTCTTCCGGTTCTTCGTCGATAATGCGTAGCCTGTCCAAGTCAAGTGGCAGGCCGGAACTTTGGGCTGAATCTTCCATGAGGTGGCTAGCGACGAGGTCCGGAAGATCCCAGTCACGTTCGAATGGATCTTCGAGGCCATTGAAAAAGAGTACCGATGACCACGGGGTCAGGGGCGGATTCCCGGCGGCTGCCGAGTTCAACTCGTAGATCACCATGGTTCCGTCGCCTTTTATGTGGGCGTTGGGCTCCATACGGTTCCGCTCTGTGGCTCTTTGCAAAATGTTATTAAGAAACAGAAGACGCTGGAGATTTCCGCGGAGCTGGGCCAACTTGCAGCGTGTGATTGCGAGTAACGAACGAATGCTCATCTCCGGAATCCATTCAACCCGTTCAGCCATGGTTTTTGCGCAACGGAAGCGCGTTGAATGGTCGAAGCGTGCGGTCGATTCGCCGAAAGCATGCGACTGGCGAGGATCGTCGTTCAACACTTGGTTCTGGCATTTACCGTGAGAGCTCCTGAAACCCGAAGTATAGTGCACTTGCCTTGTGCTGCGCACTGATGTAAGCCCTGCCGTACGCTGGGACTTGAGCTACCGTTATAAGAAGTTTTGCTATCGAGACCTAAATGGGAAAGAGAAACATTTGCAACGTGTACAGCCTTATCGAAAGAAAGTAAAACAAAAATCATGTGCCATCTAAGTCATGAGGCTATAGTGAGCGATTTCCTATCGATAGAAGAACTTACCACTTATCATAACCAAATAAAAATATCGCGTAAAGATTACCCAGTACTTTTATCTCGGCAGGAGAGACTTTTTCCTTCGTAACAATAAGTTAAATCGAAGGCAGTCTTTGACTCTCAGACTACTTCAGACGGGTTTGTATCCCGGCTCGGCTTTATTGCATAAAATTTATCCTGACATTTATCCTAATAGCTCTTGCAGGCACTGCGAAGAATTCGCTAGCCTAGGCCACATGCTCTGGCGTTGCCACTCAATGCGGTGCACAGACCAATAAAATAAAGAAAAGTGGTTATCCGCTATCAAAAGCCCCGATGTCGGGGGTCAACTGTGGGCAGTCTAGAGGGCCCATGATGAGATGGTCGGGCTTGCCCTCACTGTCCTAACGTGAAAGCGGCCCGCTGCGCGTTGGGTCATTAAATAAAGTTTCGGACTTTAAATTAAGTTTCGCATCCGTCCACCAATAAACGTCTAACAACGTGTTTCGCGTGGTGTGCACTTCACTTGACACGGTTATCACTTGCTACTACAAGAAATTATTCCGTGTTACGGCTCGGCTAAGGTTTGCAAGTGCTGTACTTTCAGTTATGTTTCCATTGCATGCTGTATAAGGAACTTTGCCTGCGTTGCAGAAGCGATCTTTATGAGCGTAGTTTAGTTTACACACTTTCTTGTTGATGTGGCCAGCCTTAAAGGGGTACCGGAACAAAATTTTGCTGCTAAGAAAGCCTGCGGCATCAATACCCGTGACTATGAGCATATCATCTGCAGAATATCAACAGCGAGTATTGCTTGGAAGGTATTTTAAACTAATATTGAAGTTTGTGGGAGCGATCGAACACCACGTGCTGTTGACACTCTAGAAGTGAGTGACACTTAGTGACCCCCCTACTTCTCTCGCACAAACACGCTGCCGCAAGTCATAATGAAGTCATAGCCGCGATGTTTCTTTTGCCACGTTTGTACCAGCAGACTCGGCCGCTGCTCGCTAGTCTAGGCCGCTGCACCCGTGTTGAAAGTTTTGTGTTCAGTCCCACTGCTGTCCCATTTCCTGTTCGAAAGGACTTCTTCATACGAACCACTTGGAAGTGTCTCACAGTTTTGTGTGCTGACGTGTTGAAAGTTGCGCGGTAGGTGGTGATAGTTGCGCCCAGTGGCTTTCCGTTTTTGGAGCTCCCTTCGCTGAAACTGAGGCTGGCTGGCAACGAGGGGCTTGTAAATAAGTATCGGTCACGCACCGTAGCAAATGATGTGCCTTGTTATGATTAAAGTACCTCCAACAGCTCATTGCAGCAAAAAAAAAACAAAAAAAAAAACCCACGAGGTCAGCACTTTCGTTTCGGTGTCTCTTCAAATTTTCAGAGACATATATGTTGCGGAATAGAATCCCGGCTGTGGCGGCCGTATTTCGTGCCCTCCCCTACAGCCTCCCTCGTAATCATAGCATGCTTTGGGATTCGAAATCCAAACCATTTTTTTAACTTTGAAACTTTATTCATTTCAACATTTGGGAGGCGGAGGGTCAAAAAGCCTCAAATGGGTTTGTCTGGGATCCCGACCTCTTACAAATGAGTGCCATAGACAACATTTTTATTGCAATAAATATGTACAAATTAAGCAAGCAGTTTAGTGACACTTCACGCAAGTCAAATAAGGCATAAAGATTAAAACAATAAACTCAAAAGGAGAAACGGGAAAAAATACAAATAATTGTAATTATTTCTTATACATACGAAATAAATCATGTAGAGTAACGATACAAGAAAAGCGAGATCAGCACCAAAGTGTAGACTGGACATTAGCCCATGTGATAGGATAAATTAGAAAAAAAAACGTGTGTGTAATTTTACTCAGATGGCAGATATGACGTTCAAGTGAAACAGCAAGAGAGAGCGAAACATTTCTTTGCCGTAGTTAGTGCGCGTGTGTGGGATAAACCACATGTGATTCGAAACGGATGTTATGGACAACTTTTCGGTGGTTTAGGGCGGCAACGGTTCCTAAAAGGTTGTCGCCTTTTAATCCTGCATGGTAGCGTTTCACAAACATTGCGAGGTAGTATTCTGGTAGAGTAAGTAGGTTCATGTCGTAAAATATGGGAGTGGTGTGACTGCAATAAAGAATATTCGCAATGGAACGAACAGCCCTTTTCTGTATGACGCTCAATTTGCGGATATTCGTTAACGTTGTGGTACCCCAAACCAGACGACAGTAGATAACATGGGATAAAACAAAGATTTATATATGAGCGGTTTCCCTGCCTTAGGTAGCGAGAAGCACGCCCATGATAATATGACCCAAATCTTTGATATAGTGCCCGATAGCTGTTCAGTATGTGTTCCAAGACATGTGTTAACCGAAAATTATTCCCAGAAATTTAATACGCCGTAATATATGGAGTTCAGAACTGCCAAGTCATAATGATACATGCCTAAAAGTTCATTTATTTTTCGGCTTGAAATATACAGCTTTTGTTTTTGATGTGTTGAATTCTAAACAGTTAATGATTGTCCACGAGGCCAACTTCGCCAGTACGTCATTTGCGTCATTAATTAGGCTTTTATAATTTTCAGCAGGAAGAAACAAGGTTAAATGATCAGCGTATATAATACATTTTACGGACCGCGTCAATTTTTACAATATCATTTTATATAAAAAAACAATGTCCCTAATATGCTACCTTGTGGTACACCCGCTGAACTTATAGTAAAATGGAAGTAGAATTGCCGACGACTACCTCCTGCTAATGATACATTAAGTATGATTCAATGAATTGTAAGAAGAGACCTCGGAAGCCACAGTGTTCACATTTATTTAGCAGCGCAGTGTGATTTATTAGCGAGTAAAAGCTGAGCGGCCCAGCGTACTGAGCGGAGTGGAAGACAAAAGGCAGAAATAATAGCCGAGCGAATGGGGCCCCGCTTATTTCAGAGGAAACAGCGGAGTGCGTTGTTGCGCCATCTGTTAAACACAGCTGAAGCTATACTGCCGATCGAAGACAGAAAGTATGGCACACGTTTTTGTACTGCACAGTCCCGGGCTATGCAGGGCGTGTGATGAGCCGGCCTTAATTACTCTGGAGAGAAGGGGCGGGGGGAAGGGGCAACAGCTTGCGATGGTTGAGCTGTGTGATGTGGTTTGCCCACGAGAGTGGGTATGGTAGAAACGTTGGCGCTAGACCTCGTTTAACTGAATTTACTCGGGCTCAAGGTGCTCGTGGCATCTTGGTAACTGATAAGCTGATAACACAAGCCCGACTTTTTCCAAGAAGAAACGATGCTCGTTTTGGGGCTGCTTTGAGTACGTGGTCGCACGACGAAGTGATAACAACGGGTAAGGCGCACAACCGGCAAATCAAAAACGCTTACAAACATAATTTCAAGTTTAAAGCAGTGTGTGCAGACCTGCCGGTCCATTAGGCCACGCAGGACTCTGGGCTCAGCACACCAGAGCCCGCCACTGGTGTGCTGATCCCGCCACTGTGGCAAAGTGCCGCCCGCCAAGCAATGCGAGCTGCATAGACGTGGACGGAGATTTATACTTGTGATGTTCCTCAGCACTTATTCCATACCTTTCTCCTGATTAAGTTCTATTATTTGTAGACGTCAAACACAGCCCAGGCGGCGGTGCGAAAAACGCCGCCAACAGCGCCCTCATCGCAGCGCTGGCGAAAACTGAGTAGTGCAAAGATAGTCATTTTTATGCGAATGTGCATAGGCCCTACTCTTTCGTTTTTGTTGAGGCGTGATTTCTTGAAAATCAAAGGCCTGGCAAGCTTCTTCCGTCCATTCAACATCGCTTCAGAAAAGCAGGGCACTCATCCAAGCAAGCTGTAAGTACACTGCAAAGATGTTTACGCCATTTCGGCGTGCTGCAACTCGCAATTTCAGTGCAAGCGAGCATCGCATGACATCGCGTTCTAGGCAAGCACTCCGACGTGCGTTCTGTGACGCTTAAATGCGTTAAATAAGGCATACACATGATGTCAAAGCGGCGAAGTGCATACGCGAGCAATGTATCTTTCGATCAGCAGTGGTTGGAAGCTCACTTTATCTGGTACGAACAGGCCCGATGATTTTCGCCTATGCGGTTGAATTCTCTATCAAACTCTCGCTTCCTGTGCATTGAACTGCATATACGCATCCTAGAACGTTCGGGTGACGGTTGTATTCCATTTATATATACCGCAAATGGGCACACACGCACGTCCACTTTCTCGGTGTACAACTATGGGCAAAACCGAGGCATCCGAGGTAGCTCTGGCAATCGCGGAGACCGTCGAAAAACCCGATTGTGACCGGACCAACATTTTGCGATTTACTTGTACGACGTACGTGTTCGCATTTGCTGTCTCAAAGCCAGAACTAAGGCCTCCGTGTGCGGTGCTGTGTGGTGACGGCCATCTTCAGATATCGGCGCAGCGCACACTGCGACGTTTACCGCGCGTCTCTACTTTTGCACGGCGCGCGCCAAGGTCGGAGGCTCTGTTGAGCTTCGTAATCAATGTTACCGTGGTTCTTCGTCAAGGTTTCTCAAAAGAATACCAGGAGACTTGCATTATCACACCTTCTCATGTGACCCGCTCATAATTCGCTTACACAACCCGTTCGCCATGAACCGTATATATACAGTGCTCTCGCAGTTCTTCTTCGCGAAAGCAACAAAAATTGGTAAAACTAAAGTCCTTTTCGACAGCGGCAATTCACAACGCAACAGTAGCGTCGACTGAGGCCTTTCTTTGTAGGGCGCGGAGCTGTTGTGTCTGCCGAGTCGTTTTCGCCGTCGTTCTGGCGAGTGAACCAGCAAACATTTCATGGCGGTTCGGTGGCGCGTCCGACTGGCAAGAGAAATTCATAGCTCTTTTTCGGAGTGTTCAATGCGCAAAGCCACCTAATATTTAGCTCAATCGTTGTTTCGCAGGTGCTAGTTGCACCTGGCTGCGCAGCAAGCTGTGCGAGGGAATCGGGCTTTGCACTACCCTAAACTGCGCGTCACCGCCTGTCCCAGACCAGGACGGGAAGAACGATACTACAGCGCATTGGAATCAACGCGCCAGCGACGACTCCGGAGGTAGCAAAGCAGCTACCCCGAGACGTTCTCCAAAGACTGAAGGTTCCACCCTTACCGAAGCACATGCATCCAGCAAGAGCACCAAGAAAGAAGAACGGCGAGAGCCAAGGCCCTCACAAAAGGTCACGCCAACGATCCGCGCGCGTACTACGTGGACGTGGCGAAGTATCCCCACCGGCCAAACACGTACGCAGCAGCAGTCATCGCAGCAGACACTGGAGTACTCACAACGTCGGGAAGCATACGGTGCAAGTCGCCCACGCAAGCCGAAGAGTGTGCAATCGCACTGGCACTAGCGATCCCGGATTGCCGCACGGTCCTCAGCGACTCGAAGACGGCAATAGCCAACTTTGCTACAAACAACGTCCATGGAACCACTGCAAGAGTATGTTCAACTATAGCAAGACCGAAAACCAACATTACCGTCAAGTGGTTCCCTGCGCACGCCGGGGAGCTGGACGTGGGCCCGAACCGCAACGAGGAGGCAGATACGGAGGCACACGCGCTAACCAGCCGCGGGTCTCTGTCAATGCATTCCTCGGAGCCGCAATGACCCGATGCCGAAGACGGAGAGTATTTCATCACAACCTACGCCGACGTTCTGCAGTGGTACAGAACGAGCAGACGCCTCTACCCACCGCCTCACCGAGACCTACAACGCAGAGAAGCAGCCACACTACGGCAGCTGCAAGTACAAGCAATATGGACCCCCGTCTGGGCAAAGCACGTTTGCCCGGAGGTTTACACCACTGATGTATGCCAACACTGCAAGAAGGCGCGAGCCACCCAGAGACACCTCCTTTGGGACTGTGCACCACCGCCGGGTAACCAAGAAGTAATGCCAACTGCCATAAGCAGCAAAATTATCAGTCGAGAGCCAGGCAATCAAAGATACGTGGTCCAGCACGTGCTTAGCATCCTGGAACGCCAGCGGCCGAAAGCGGCGCCCCCATGGGTTTTACGCGAGTAGGTTGCTGCTCCGGGACGTCCGAGCACGCTAGTGTCTCGCTTTAATCCCCCTACCCCTTCCCCCTTTATGCCGGATCGTCAATAAAGTTGTTTCACTCACTCTCACTAAACTGCGCGGACAGGGGGCGCTACGTGTCTGGAAAACTCCAAAGTCTGACGTCCATCAAAGAGCTTCTGGACTTGTTTAGACACGATGGAGAGAGTGAGGTAGCCTAGCCGGGGTCGCACTTTAACGCTACCTAGCGTTCGAGGTAGGCGTGGATATAGTCATATCGTCCTATGAGATTCAAATCGCTTAATCTGAAGAACGAACAAAAAAAAAAAAACCTTAGGGAAAATTTCACCGAAACCCACGAGAAAACTGTAATGTTTTTCGTACATTTGTCACAACCATAGTCCAAAATAGAGCTCGTATGTTTGATCATTTCATGAATACGTGTCCGTTTTTCGCACTGTATCGTTTGCATTTCTTGATGTACAGGCATCGATTCAGTGCCACGCAGTTATACACGGTTGTTTCAAAGTTCTATTTCTCTGCATGGTTTTTTTTTTTGGGTGTGTAGGTCCGGCCAATTCAGGAAGTGAAATTTAGTTATTTCGTTGACCCTTATGTTATTATGGTGGCTTGTCTCGTCCTCTTCTTGTGTACATGATTTGTAGCGTTCCCAAAATACCGTATGTACTATGACTGACTAATGAACCCATTTTCCCGCCATCTTCGGCCAAGAAGACTCCGCCGCAGCAAAACTTTTAGACTTGCGTGGTGTTTTTGGCCATTTCAAAGAAGGAATGCACGACTCCAGAAATGCAATGGTGTGCTCGGGACAATGATGATGATATGGCTTAAATGTATAGCCCTCACCCACCCTGGGTGAGTGGTCAAAAACGAATAATTACATAGAATGGATCACATATGAGTGGTATACATAATTAATCATAGAATAGTTAGAAGGCATCAATGATACTAATTTAGGAATTGGTGATCAAACTACACTGATTCAATCAAGAATTTGTCTACAGCGGAACATAGATCCCGGTGACAACGATCTAGTGAGGAGATCGCCAAAGATAGAAGGTTGTAAATAACGAAATTCAATTTGTTCGTCCGTCCTTCGAAACCAGTGGCACCTACACACTATTGGGGATCGGCCAAGAATGAATGGTTGAAAATTTGACAGGTCAGTCGAAAATGTTAGGAGTTATTAAAAAAGTAAAATTACAATGATACAAAGCACAATGAATTAGGACTAGAAGTAATATGCTTCTGAAATCATATATCAGGCTGCCGTAAAGACCTAATCAGAACCATTTCGAAGCGATTAGTCAAGTTTTACCGCATTTTAATAACGAAAATATATAAAGGCAACACTTAAAATGATGACCTGTTTGGTAGTTTGAATGATATTTCCCATGGCATCAAAAAAAAAAAAAAATTGGCAGCATATCCACGGAGCGAATGATGGAGGGTGGGGTGAAGCATTTGTCCGTCCATTCGTTCTTGCTTCCGTCCGTCCATCCACCCGTCTGTTCGTGCGTCCGTTCCTGCGTTCGTCCATGCGTCCATCCATGCATCTGTCTGTGTGTCCGTTCGTCCATCTATTCAACACTCCAAGTACCACCATCTCGCATCTTTTCATCATATATTCCCCATATAGAAGCCCCGCCATCCAGCGGACATTCCAAGGACTAAACGAGAGGTGGCACACGCACACTTTTTACGGCTTGCGCTTCGTGTCTACTTTCCACCTTTAACCACCTTGAGTTCATGGTATATATTAGTTAACTGTATCCATGGCACTGCGGCCAACGCTCGCGAAACCTTTCCAAAACCAAAGAGGTTACGCCCAGCGAGTATAACGTAGCATACTTTCCTGTCAGATAGTCCTCAATGTACATGCCAATGGCTGCTAATGGGGATCACACCGTGCGCATTAACTAAAAGCCGAATGCTCCTGTCTCTCATTTCCCCTTAGCAGCCATTGGCATGTACATTGCACACAATGTTTTTCTTGTTCAACAACGCACAAAAGAAATCTCTCACCGGCACCACCTCGGAGACCAAATGTTATACTTGTTACATACTACAACTGCTACGAGGGACGAACGGGTGCCGCTAGAAGGAGCTTCGCCCCTAAAACTCCTGTGGCAGTACCCCAAACGTGAGGCACCAAAGCCTAATTCAGTCTGGGATGGCTAGTCTATCCCCATGGAAAATCGCAGGGTGTTAATTGCCGCCTGCCGCCGACATTTCCTTGCCCGCGACGCCCTCGGAAACTCTTTAAGAAGCGTGTAGAGTGGCGACCTTCGCAACAGGCAAAACATTTTTCTTCACTTTAAAGGGGAGACCGCTCCCACCAAAGAACCGTCAGTGATACTAGACTTACCGTAAGGCTGACTCCCATACGCGGACACTACCCAAGATTAATGCTTTATCTGGAACCTAGTGCAAACCGTGCAACCTGCCAGCACTCGTTCGAGACACGAAGCGGTATTAGGTGGCAGAAAGACTGCAATAACTACTATAGGAGACTTCAGTGCTTGCACCCTTGGGAGCCTGCAGACAAGGTCAGCATGACTATGACCGAAAGTGCCACTGATTTCCCTGAACTTGGTCTTATTGGCATCTCTTGGCGTTGAACCTGTAGAGGCTGGTCATACATCGTGGCTTACACGATTATAAGGTGGGCAGTTTGCAATGATTAAGTTCTAAGACACATGCTCAGTGCCTTCTTACGTTACGAATAGGGTGGCTCAGAAGTTCGGCAATATCGTGTTAAATGTCGACAGTCGCCTCCTCTACTGTTGTCGTTGCCTATAAATGTCGCCGCATTCATAGAGATATCCATACCGCATATTCACAGCGCTTCAATATTTCGCCAATATATATTTATTCATATTTTTCTTAATACTGGCAACTTAATAGTGATTTTAAACAAGTACAAGAACAGGTGGTCTTCCCACGTAACCAGCCAGTAATCAATCGCCTATTGTGCTGCTGGAGCTGAAATTCGCTGCATTTTGACAAGCTACGCGCTCAAAGCGCTGCTCAACGTCCCAGAAGCCAGGCTTGGTGGTTAAGTAATCAGGTTCTCGTGTCTTTACTGTGATAGCATAAATATGATGATAGCATAAAACACTGTCATGTTAAAAAAAAGGTCAGCTTTTTTTTTCCATATCAGTTTGAAGCAACATCAGCCATTGTGCTTCGAAATTGAAAAAAAATGTTTTTTTATGGCGAACAATATTTCTTGCGTATTGAGCCTATTTCTGGTATTTCAATCTGAGTGCAAGATATGTTAATAGGAACAGTACGAGGCTTTGCTGTCTTAGAAACACAGGTACGATCGTTGGTGCGGCCGGTTGGTTACTACTGTTTTGTGCACAGTGGTCCATGACCACAAATACTATACTCTAAAAGCTTTACCATATATGTATGTTGGGTCCCGTTAAAACAAGGAAACAGTATAGTGAAAAAAAAAACGATGTTTTTCGTAAAGTTGGCTCTGAAAGGTTGGAACTTCCACACCGGTTCTTCAGTAAGTCCCCCAGCCGCCGTATTGCAGACTAGTGCCGGGGGGTGGGGGGTCACTAGGTAGGCACGTCGGCAGTCGTTGGGCTGTCTTCAAACGAATTCGACTGATTTTCATTTGTTGGGAGGTCGGTATCAACTGTAGAAGGAAAAAATAAAAATAAAACACCATCTTAACAGGATGAAAGGACTGTACTTTTTCAATCCACTCCTTGCTCTACCCACTTTCTACGCTTGGGGCCTATCTACGCACTATCCGCACAGTCGCAACGCGCGTGGCGGGTCACCTGGCACATGCAAGCAGAGTTAAAAAAAAATGGCAGTGGCTTAACTCAGCTATGCCAGGATATACGTAGCGTTAGCAAAAATTCAGCTGATTATTCTTAGCTTTCCAGATTGTCTAGGTTTAGCTTGATATCATGCTTACTGCTGCTACAATAACACACACACGGCATACGTATTATGTGGCACATGTATATTTTCTGCTGAACGTCCAGGTAGCTTCTCTATTGCCACAAAGACGGCTCGGTGGTCAGTAAAGTAACACGCTGCTGTCTCTATGGCCCCAACACGGTATTTGGAATTGTCTGTCTTTCTGTGATAGCATAGCAGCGCCCGCACTGGCGCCAATATGTCTGTCAAGGTCATGACGTCACTCCTCTGGAAAGCTTTCCTGATTGTCTAGAATTAGCTTGATTATCATGCTTACAGCTGTTCCAATGACACACACACGGTATACGTATTATTTGGCACATGTATATTCATTTTGCCGGGCAACTACTTCGGGATCCGATGAGTTAAGCTTCTCCGCTCTAGGGCACCGTTGAGCAGCATTTGCACTCTCCTTCTCCGTGGCTATACCACAGTGGCAAACGCCAGTCAGAGGCGCTATAGCGGCTCCAGCGCAGTGTCAGGTGGCGACTGCACAGGGAAGGCGCGCGCGTCGGCGTCCATATGTCTACCAAGGCTATGACGGCACTTCTCTGCAAAGCGCACAGCGGCGGCAACGAGTCGCGCGCGGCCACGGCTGAGTGCGAGGGAGGTGCCGGCTCCGGTGCGTGACACTACTGATCGTCTGCGCAGCGCATCGAATTGCGCGCACATCGGCAGTGAGCCGCGCGCGGCGGCGGCGGAGTATCATTGCGCATGCGCAGACCAGTGCCAAGCGAAATCGGCTCAGCAAGGCCAGTGTAGCTAACGCTACAAAAGCGTTGCCGATACGCTCCTTCGCCCTTCACTTGCGTGTGGCAGGTGACCCGTCACGCGTGGTGCGAATGTGCGGATAGCGCATGTGCAGGCCCTTAAGCTGATCCCACACGAGTAGTTTCATATTCATGATTTGATAATGGAACCATAACAACTTGTCAACACATCTGTGCATCCACTCCGCGAGGGGCTTGAATGTGCAATCCCACTATGCACAGCAATCTGTGCTGCGAGCAGGCGGGTCAAATGTAACGGACCAAGAAATGTTACGGGCCGACACCAAGAAGAAAGTTGTGGACGTGACTTTTATCGTGGAACTTGTTCGAGTTCCGCGCACAAACGGACATGGACGAAAGGAAGAAGCGACGGAATACGGCGAGGACCTCGAAACACATGTGAGACGTCGATATGTAAGCACAGGTAAGCGAACCTGAATCACAACGCTCACCTAACCGTCGACTTTCGCGTTTGGTAGTGACATTCGCACGTCAGTGTTCATGTGCTCTAGTGTATACCTCATATCAATACGTTGCCATTGACGATTTAAATAATCGGTGACACGCAAAAGAAAAAAAAAAACACTGCTCCTTATAGAAATTTGCTCTGTACAGTGCTTCGATGACCCCTTGCTGCCCACAATCTTTCAATGGCTCCCGAAGGCTTCCGTTCTTCCAGGATTCACTTATTTAGGGCAAGGCTTTCGAATTAGTTTCTGTGAGTCACACTACTTTTAGGTTTAAGTGGGCCTCGGCGTTTGACGATTGGTCACCACACTCGTAAGCTGACCCGTAAGATGAGAGTTCGACTCTGTTCGCGGCGGTCGTATTATCATGATAGCAATATTATAGACACCTCCAATACTGTGTCATGTTAGTGCATGATAAAAGAACCCTGGCCGTCGGTACTGTGAGTGTATATAATATCCTGAGTCGCCATGATACATAAATTCCCACAAACCTTCCGACCATCTGCGAGTTGAACCACACAATCCTGAATACGTTTTCCATTATGGACAATTATTTCTTTCTTCCAGAATTAATCATCTTAATATAAATATATTACATAACCTCATGCTTTACCAATTTCACTAAGTGGCTGCGAGCTGTTCATGCAGAACAAGCACAACACTAACAAACTGATTAACAGTGCAGAAACAAGCGATAAAAATGGCAGACGTCACTTTGAAAAAAAAAAAAAACGTCGCTTGAGTAGAAAATTATGCCTTCGTCAGAGGGATATCGTGAATTTGTGTTGTCTATGTAGCATGGAGAGGTAAACAGAACAAAAGGGAGAAGCATGAAAAACTGATGAAAAAGAGACAGACGAGCGCCAGACATACGAAAGAGACCGATGGCGTCCGTCTGTTTCTTTCCTCCAAACTTTTTCAAGTTTTTAACTTTGCGCCGGTTACAAAATGGTCAGCAAACTAAGGTACCAACTCAACAAAAGGCTTCAGCGAAACTAAGTCGCAAAGCAGGTAGTGTGTCTTACAGGTGTCATACACGAATTTACAGGTCAGCGTGGACAAACAGAACGGTGGTTGATATTCTATCGCAAGAATGATTGAAGCCTGAGCGTGTTGTACCGCATAACTGAAGTTGGATAGCGGAGTGATTCGACAGGTGCATACCAAGCAGCCCCCCCCCCCCCTCCACATTAAAGCACTGCTGTGTGCCAATTTCTTCCACGTGCCCTACCTATCTCGCTAAAGCAAGCGGAAAACAAAGTTACGATGTTACCAAGTTAATTTTCACAAAATGCGAATACATAAGAGACACGTGTACAATGGACGAGTGTTGAAACACGCTCATATGGAGTCACCACTCGCCGTGTACTGTCTTTTACCTATTCGTTCTCCACTTCGATGAACTTTGAAAGATAACGCCAAGCTTTTTATAACTGTGACTTCTAGTTCTCTATAGGAGGTTTGCCCGAGGGTGGGGCCCCCGAGATCGTGGCAGCGTTTGAATGGCAGCGCGTCCATCTTGGTGGTTTCCGTGTACTGAACAGCGCTATATCCACGCACTGTCCCCTCATGTGCACTGTCACACACACATCATCTCGTTGTCACTCATAGTTTCGACAGAACCGACGAAGTGTGCCACCAGAGAAGAACATCTCGATCACTAAGGAGCACTGAAATGGCGGCACACACTGTTAGCGCCCCAAGCGGATGACGTCACTTGCAACTCTCTTATACAGCCACACTACTTGAGACATTGTTCTGTTAAGCATTTATGACTACCGTTTGGCGCTCTTTCGCCACACTTAGCCCTTGCGCCGCCGAACATCATATATCATCATCTTACTCCTCAACATCACGACCATCAACAAAAACTAAAAAATATATCTCGCTACCACCCAGACAAAGGTGTACTGCTAAGGTTATTTCCTTTCAACTTACCAGAGGGTTCTGCTGTTTCCGCAACGTCTGCGACACTTAGGTATCTGCAGATCAAGGACCAAACGTCCTCGCCGATGTCAGAGAGCTGCAGCCCGCCATCACGCTGCGGACGGCACTCTACCCGCTGGGCTACGACGCCAGCTGCCCTCATGAACTTGTGTAGACTGTACCTTCGCAGCTTCTTGCGTGCCTTCTCGATCATCGCTTTGGCTTCGTCGGCATTCCCAAGGGAGCCGTCCATCACTAGCTGCCGCAGGTGGGGGTGGTCGTGGCAGAGCTCAAGGACCCAGAACGGCCTCCATGCTGTCTCGCTCGCCCAACACAAAACGGGCCGCTGCCGACACACGGCTGGCGTTGCGGTGTGTAGATTTCTGTAAGCACAAAAATAAAGCTTGGTTTTGACATTTAAAAATTATGAACATGTTCGTAAACTGCCACTCGTGAAATTACGAATTTCCATAAACTAAAGATGTTCTGAAAATGCTGAAATTTGACGTAACAGAAGGTAAATAATCTCGTAGGTTCTTCCTCGCATAAGGTGACTCGAAGGCAAAAAAAAAAAAAAACGAACGCGGCTGGTGTGTCTATTTTGTCCAGCACTTGAGATGTGCAGCACTAAAAAGTAGTCAGTAATATAATCGGTAATTAACCTAGAGTTCTCTGTGCTGCGATTATAATGATATATGCTCATATGAAATCTTTTATTTGTTTTTGTGTGATTTTCTTCATATATGCGCTAGACGGCAGCAAGCCAAAACAGGAGAACGGCACTTTTTTTACACTGTGTAAGCAGCTGGCACCGCTTCTTGTAAGGTTGCCATAAAGCCTACTGTGCAAGGACAGTATACCTCCCTACTGCAATGCTAAGGCCTCCCGTTTTCATTAAGGCGCTATGAAAGGTAAGCAGTTGGCATCTCACGATCCGTGCGCTTGTATGAATGCGTGCGTGTTTGTGCGCGTGTGTACGTGTGCGTGCGCGTGTGTGCGCGCTTGTGCGTGTTGCGTGCACGTGTGTGTGGGGGCGCGCGTGCGTGTACGCGCTTGTGCGTGTGTGTACGCGCGTGCGTGTGCGTGCGTATGTGTGTGCATGCACGTGTGTGTGTGCGTGTGTATGTTGTTACGAAGCGTGCCTCCGACTGACGTTACGAAGGGCGCCACGAATCTCGTCGCTGACTCCACTGTTACGAAAGACGGGGCGACGCCATCACGGTCCCGAAGGCGCCACTGCTTCGAACTCCGCCGGGAAGGTCATCAGCCGTTTGATAGCACAGGTTTCTCAGCTCGCGACTGCTTCTGCGCAGAGCTGATAGACGAGCAGACGAGACGACGGTGAGTTAACAAGGTTTATGTAGAGCATAGATACAGAGGCGTTACAAATTCGGCACGGGGGCTGAGAGTTTAGAGACGCGAAGAGCCGGGCTCTCTTCTCTGACACATAAGTCAACTGCTCGCGACGCGCCGCAGGGCTTTTTTTTTAAATGCACCGGGAGGATTCTTCGAGTAACGAAATGTCCAACCAGAAGCGCCGCTGGCCGTGAGGTCAGAATCCTCCAATGGGGTCGCCACTGGGCCGCGTCATTCTCATCGAATCCGTAGCTGCTGCGCTGCAAGTGGCTGCACCTAAGGACGAGTGACGCCGCCACGCATTGCGTCAGACTCGCCAGACAGGAAGGCGCCGATTGCTTTGAAGGGCTCGCTGTGCGTGCGCAACAGAAAGGCACCGCCGCGTGATGACGCCGTTGTGTTGTTGGCGTCAGGCGGGCTCGCGTGCTTGCCTTGACACAAATTGCCTTTGTCAGAGGCATGGACGTTCGGTGTGGACTCGCAGGCATAACAGCACCCCCACCACCAGACAATGCGCCAGAAAGACGAGCTGCTTCCACGTGGCTCGGATGTCAGGCGCACTCGTTCGCCAGGTCAATCCAGGTTCGCTTCCAGGGCCATGGGGAGAATGCAGCTCCAGACTCTGATCCAGGAAACACATCGCATTCTTGAGGACGGATCCCAGCTCCACTGGCTTGTCGCCACAACTTGTCGACCATCTTCGCTCGTCTCTTCTGATGATCTTTGGTCTCAGCACTTGTCGATGGTTCTGCAACTTGTCAAGAAGGGTTCGACAACAGACAACACAGGACACAAGCAAGTGCCCTCGGATCACCCGACAGAACACCAGACAAAGTATATTACAACATATACCTAGCTACGTGTCTATAAGAATTTCGTTCCCTCTACATCAAGAGGCACATGAGGGACGCAAGACTCTTAAAATGATAACTGAATTTTTTTACACGTACAACCAACGTAACGAAATAGAATAGAAGATAAAGTTGGCTCCTTGATCTTATTCTGGACGAGAGCGCTCAGCTAAGGCTGTGATGAGGACAAAATTTTACCACGAATTGCCAGCGAGAAACCGAAAGGTGGAGAAGGTACTAACACGCACGGCTCAATGCGTCTGCATTAGCGTTTAGCTTCCTTTTTTTGTAGCGAACATCAAAGTTGTGCTGTTGGAGTATCATGCTCCACCTTAGTAACCGGCCACTTTTAGGCGACGATACTTATGCGGTACCAACATACTTATACTTGCGAGGTTGCACAGGGGAACAACGATATGGCTTGCTACGAATTGGCTCCTCACCAGTTAGCTCGATATCGTGTTCGATCACCGTCGTGTTTCCGGGACGGTCCGAAAACACGTCTTCAAACGTGGAAACGGTTCTTCTCAGGTCCTCCTTCTGGACTTCACTTAACCAAGGCTCTAGGTTCAACTGCTCCAAGATTACCTCCGATCTCCTTTCGATTCCATCACTAGTGGTCAGAATTTCTGCGCCCTCTTCCTCTGAAGCATTCAACAGCAGATTTACGACCGCTTGACGTTGAACGTATGGTTTCATCAAGCTACTGTATTAAATTTTGTTTGGCCGCCTTCCTAATTTCACTTCATAACTGGTATCAGAAGGCTTCATGGGTACCTTCCACTTGTCCGTGGATTTCCCCGCTCTCTGACAAGTGTCGCATGAGCGTACAAAGTCTTCGATATCCTTCCAGCATTTCGGCCAATAAAACTCGAGGGAAACTCTAGCCTTGGTCTTTTTTATGCCGAGATGCCCTGCCCACGCGTTTTCATGCGCCAGTTCCAATAGCTGGCGACGATAATTTTATGGCACCAAGAGCTGCTCATACCTGCGACCTTGCACATTTGTGTAGCTCCGATACAGGAGCCCTGCTTTCCCCCCTAAAAAGAAACATTCTTTTTTCCCCAAGTTTACGCTTTCCATTAGCGCTTTAATCGAGAAGTCCTCGCGCTGCTCTCGAATGAGCGTTTCTCGATCAACCCCAGTTGTTTCTCTCTCTAATAAGTTGTTTCTCTCTCTAATAAGTTGTTTCTCTCTCTCTCGATCAACCCTCGACAGCTCATTCCAACTTTCCGCTACAGGCGACAGCGTTGCATCCCTCTCGCTCTGACTCAATGGCGCCATGTCGTCTCCTCCAGCTACGGAAACCGCGCCGGTCGCTTCGGCGACGGGCCGCTCGAGTGACTGCTCAAATGACTCACACGGAGAATTTCGTGTCGGAGGTTCCGTCGACTCGCCGCCAAGGTAACACAGATCTGCTGCTTTTGAACTTTTTTCACCACATTGAACAAGATCAAGCTCCCGCGAAAGCTTCCGCGCTTGCGATCGCGTGAGGGCCGTGTACGCTAAGTTGGAGAAGAACGATTTACCCTGCTCTTTGAGAAGCTGCTCTGAGTTGTTAAAGAAAAGATAAGGAAAACTATCGGGAAGCGCGACAGATACAGCCACTTCGGTGCGAAGCTTACCGAACGCGCCTTCAATGACAACCGTAGCGATTGGTAAGCAAGTACTCTGCTCCTCGGTGACTTGCCTAATCCACGCGCATTTTCCTGTAAAGTCATCCGGAGACACCAACGAAGGATGGACAACGTCCATGGTTGCCGCTGAGTCTCGAAGCGCTCGACACGTTTTCCCATTCACACTGATCTCTTGGAGATACGGCTCTAACAACCGCATGTTCTTTTCCGATTCTCGGATTGTTGCAAAAGCAAACTTTTGCTTACAGTTATCGCGATGTGCCCTTCCTTTTTGCAGTTGTAGCAGATTCACGGCTTCCGTTTGTTTTCCGATTCTCGAATAGTTGCAAACTGTTGCTTACAGTTTATCGCGATGTGCCCTCCCTTTTTGCAGTTGTAGCAGATTAGCGGCTTCCGCGATTCAAACACCCGTGTGGCATCAGTGCTTTGTTTAGGAACCTCACTAGATTTCTCCGCGTCCGTTTGCCCTTCCCCTACAGGGTCCTTCGAAAGAGACGGGTCCCTCTTGAAATTATGGTGCGGAGCGGGTTTCCGTTGATCAGGTTTCTTTGAAAAGCCCTCTTTTCTTTCATCCTTTTCAACGTGCACTGCCCTGCTATGCAACTTTCAGGGAGTATAATACTCCTCAGCTAACTCTGCTGCCTTGTTTAGCTGTACTTCACCAAGTTTGTCCTGCAGTCAAAGCTTGACATCCTCCTCGATGCAGCGGTAGAATTGCTCCAATGCAATGCAATCTTCCACTTTATCGCGATCGTCATAAACACTTTCGTCCTTGAGTCATTCAATTAAATCAGCTTTAAGACGAAATGCAAAGTCAACGTGTGACTCATTCCCCTTTTTAGCATACCGAAACCTTTGTCTGAAAGCCTCGGGTGACAACTTATAACGTCTCAAGAGCACTTCCTTAACCTCGTCATAGCTCTCAAACGCTTCCCTTGACAAGCAAGTTATCGCGTCAGACACTTCGCCGGGAAGAAAAGGTAACAGGTTCTGCGCCCAAAGAGACTGCTCCAAATCATTTCGCTCACAGACGTGTTCAAACTTGGCGAGATATTTCGCCATGTCCTCGCCTAATACGAACGGTGGCAGTTGGTCGCGAATTCTCTGGCCGCTGACCTGAATTATCGCAAAAGCTACGCTAGGCACCTTTGAACACTGAAGGAGTGCCAATTTTATTGGTTTCAACTCAAGGCGCTCCTGTCTCTCGTTCTCCTCACGGCGTTATCGCCTTTCAGCTTCCTCACGTTCGCGAACTTCTCACCTTTCAGCTTCTTCACGTTCGCGAACTTCTCGCCTTTCAGCTTCTTCACGTTCAAGAGCTTCTAATTCTCGTCTTTCGGCCTCCTCGACGCGTGCTTTGACATTCGCCCAGGCCTCATCGACTTCCTCAGCCGATACTCCTTCATCCTTCATGATCTCGAGGATCGCTTGCTTTCGTTTCGCATGGCCTAAAGTAATACCGAGTTCCTCACAAATCTCGATGAGTTCCTTCATTTTAAGGTTCTTCATCGTTCACACTAGCCTCTTGCTGTTTGCCCCTGTCAAGAATCTTCTTGCCGTACCCACTATAATTCTACTAGCAAGGCGCGCAAGCATTTTTTTAACACTGTCGTGTTTACACCCTCTGCAATAACTTTGGTTTAAAAGCACTCTGACTTGGCTTGAAACGATCAAAGCTCGCTCGCCAATGCTTCACACAGCCCTTCTCTAAAACTACTATAACCTGAGCTAGAGTAGTCTGGTGAACTGAGGGGAAAACAGGCACTCACCGCATCGATGTCGCTGATGCCGGCCGATCCCGCAGCTGCCAACCACTGTTACGAAGCGCGCCTCCGACGACGTTACAAAGGGCGCCACGAATCTCGCCGCTGACTCCACTGTTACGAAAGACTGGGCGACGCCATCACGGTCCCGAAGGCGCCACTGCTTCGAACTCCGCCGGGAAGGTCATCAGCCGTTTGATAGCGCAGGTTTCTCAGCTCGCGACTGCTTCTGCGCAGAGCTGATAGACGAGCAGACGAGACGACGGTGAGTTAACAAGGTTTATGTAGAGCATAGATACAGAGGCGTTACAAATTCGGCACGGGGGCTGAGAGTTTAGAGACGCGAAGAGCCGGGCTCTCTTCTCTGACACATAAGTCAACTGCTCGCGACGCGCCGCAGGGCTTTTTTTTCAAATGCACCGGGAGGATTCTTCGAGTAACGAAATGTCCAACCAGAAGCGCCGCTGGCCGTGAGGTCAGAATCCTCCAATGGGGTCGCCGCTGGGCCGTGTGATTCTCATCGAATCCGGAGCCGCTGCGCTGCACGTGGCTGCACCCAAGGACGAGTGACGCCGCCAGGCATTGCGTCAGACTCGCCAGACAGGAAGGCGCCGATTGCTTCGACGGGCTCGCTGTGCGTGCGCGACAGAAAGGCACCGCCGCGTGATGACGCCGTTGAGTCTGTTCCTGTCAGGCGGGCTCGCGTGCTGGCCTTGACACAGATTGCCTTTTTCAGAGGCATGGATGTTCGGTGTGGACTTGCAGGCATAACAATGTGTGTGTGTGTGTGTGTGTGTGTGTGTGTGTGTGTGTGTGTGTGTGTAGGTGCGTGCGGGTGTGTTCATGCGACATACACAACAATTATTTGCACGCGACCTTTTCCGTGAGACATACATACTCGTGTATCAAGTCACTGTCATTGGCTTACTTTCTGAGCAGGAGCCACGGTTTCACTAAGTGACTCTAAGCACTTATTGCTGGACACGAGCTTCTCCTTTTTGTACGTTTGTGTCCCTTGTGCGGAATCTTATTCCTGCTAGAGATTGACGCAAGAACGCTCGCGGTCAGTACTCGCTCGTCGGTAGTACCATATCCCTTCAATACTTTTGAGGGTAATGGTAGAGCTAATAAGGGTCTGTGGAAGTACTCGGCAGTAAAGCAGTACTCGTATGCACTGGGAGCACGCCTCTTTTGCATGAACCGTAATTTGGCCTACAGTACTCTACAAGTAAAATATTCTGCACTGCCTGTGGACTTAAAGTGCCCACGAAGAGGCCGGAAAGCGCGGCTTGACAGACTCTGTGTTCTCTGAACCTTTTTGTGACTGACCTGCTGCAGCAGCCAAGCAGTGGGTAGCGTGGTGCTGAGCGGAGGTGTCGAACCACAGGCCCATGGACATCAGGAGCAGAGGGCCTTAACAGAAGTTTACTTCTTGCAAAAGGACAGAATCCTTAAGGTAAAGATTTGTCTGACGACAGGGCTCGACTGGCTATTTATATACAGTTAACATCTCTTCTTAATGAAACGCCTTTATTTGAAATATCATGCCCCCATACGAGTGAGCATTTGAAAGAAACGTCCTTCTGACCCACATAGTCACCGCCTCGAAAAGGGCACCCACTTAATTTTCTCTCCATAACCGCCCCGAGCCAAGACAGAGGGGCGGAGGAAGTTGGCCTTTCTTCGATTTCTGTCCAGTTCTGACGGTCGGTGGCAGCAATCCACACCTGCAGATCCCTCGTCACGAAACAGGTACCGCGAAAGATGAATCTCCACTCCCGGGCCCGCGCATGCATTCCACCACCACCGCATTTCTCACAGACTCGAAGGTGAAGACCAGTCGTTTGCGGGTATTGCTGCGTCTTTGCCGGGCGTGCAGGTAGAAGGAACAAACACGTTCTCCGAAGTGAGAGAAATGGCGGGGGTTCAATGTGTCCAATAAGCCTGAAGTACTCTTCTATGGTCGGTTGGCACAAAGCCTTGCAAGTGCTTTTAACAACCTCAATAAAGTGTGCATCATCATCATCATCGTCGTCATCATCATTATTGTTGTCATCGTCATCATCATCGAAATGTTGCGATCTCTCGCCGAAGATTTCACGGGCACAACCATCGTTGGGAGAGAGCTGCCCTACCATTTAACTCAAAGAAACCCGGTTTTCGAGGAAGCCACGTACAGTAAGGCGCGAGCCCAACAAATACCCAACAGGCACGCACCTCATGGATGCCATGTCACGCCACAGCCACAGAATGTCACCGCTGCCTGAGCCTTCAAGCAGGCGCAATCTATTTAGAAGTGTTGGTATTTGATGGCACGGTGCTGTACTGCGGTTATTCTGTGTGACCACCCACATTTTCGCAGAGCTGAATATCCTACTCGGTTTAGTGCCGATATTACAAGGCATATCCGCTTTCACGTTAGAAATTCTATATAACACCAAACATTGACGTGGATTAGTGACAAATTATGACGAGCATAAATGACAGTTCATAGCATGCCAATCCTGTCATACATGTAATTTATGGTGTGATCGATATGCCGCGGTATATAGGTGTGCGCACGGCTGTTTAGGGTAACTGGATATATACCATAAACTGAATATGACGTGAAGTGAGTGTACGACTAATGATAAATAACGGGTCATCACTTGAGGATAATGACATCAGGGTCGTATACACCATGATTTACACAACAAAGTCTTGGCGCATTCAAGACTGTCCAACGTGATATAAACGAAAATCGATGCGGTGGGACGTGGGACTTCAACGATCACAGTGCAGATGACAGGTCAAGTATTGCATATACGTACCAGCGTATACATTTCTTTAGCCGAGCATATGCCAAATTACCGGTGCATTCACAAATGCATGCATGGTAAACATTCGACGGCCTAAGCACATGTCGTAACATAAAATACTTGATTCATATCAAGTCCAAACACTGCGGTGTATGCAGTTACACGTGGCCTGCATTGCTTCACATCGATTCCCGCAGTGCGTGGAATCTGCCTAGTTTTGTTTCATAATACACATGCCAAGATATGAATGTCATGACTTCTCGCGTTTTTCATGCGCTCACGCCATGTCATGCAAAACCTGATAGGCAAGCTTAAGAAATTGTCGTAAGAGCACTGAGTCACATAAGGTCAACTATATAGACCGAAAAGCGAACCAGCGAAGAGCGGGCTAGTTTTTGCAGAACTCAAAAGGTCATTTATCGAACAAAAAGAAAAACACAAACACATGAACAAGGAAAGCGCCACAAGCACGGGCGCTGCCATCGTGTCACCTTCCTTCGTCCTATCTTCGGAGAGTTCTTTTTTAAGCTTTTGACTTTTGAGACAGAATGTCTTGCACAAAGAGGAGCAACCCATACGATACCTGTATTTCCGCCAGTGCAACGCAAGTGATGCTGTCCAAACTGAACGGAGGGTCTTCAAGGACGTTGTGTCTTCTGGTAACCAGGCTGTCCCAGGCAGTGCGAGACGTGTATTGAAACTTGGTGAGGCGCCTGCTCCTGCGAGCGGCATCTGCCAGCGCGGCCAGATCACCAATACCGAGTTGCAGCCCTTTGATGACCACGCTGCAAAGGTTGGTGTTGGACGCTAAGGCCAACGACAGTCTGCAAGGAACGCTACGCGACTGCGCTTCTGTCATGGATAGCCTGCGGATGCACAACGAGATCTCGACGTCGGTGAGCACCGAGGATGACGACAGGTACGCGCACAAATCAGCGAAGTTACGTTCCTTGAAAAGGTCACACCTCACGCGGAGCGACGTCACGTGTTTGAAATGACTGAAGACCGGCTGCGTATTGCTTAAGATCATGACGGCAAAAGCTAAGTGGCCTGCGTTAACAGTCACTCTGTCAATGTGGACGCACTCCGTCAAGCTGTGCAAGGCCATCGATTGCACGTGGTGGTCAGCAATCATGACGCGATTGCACAGTCCGCGCTCTCTGATCTCCAGACATATTTTAAGGAGGTCGGTTCTTGCAGGCAAGTGCGTGATAACTAGCGACCGCAAGCTGTCGCTCATGGCAACAACTTCGAGGAAGGCTTCGAACGCCACTTGGTCAAAGGTTCTGAAATCAATCCTTAGCTTCCGAAGCGAGGAAGTGTGGCGCAGAGCTGCGAGCCACGGTTCAACCGCTTGAACGCCAACTTCAACCACTGGAAAGTGAAAGTCTCTTAAAGTGGCCAATGAATAAAGACAACCTTGACATGCGGACGAAGGCAGCCCAAGGGAGCGTAAGGTGGTGTTCTGTGCGACTACTCTGGCAAACGGTGCAATCTTCTGCGCACTGCAAAAAGAAAAAAAAACGTGCAAATTACTGTCATTACAATACGCTTATAATATTCATGTAATGTTGTTGGGCATTAAACGCAGAATGCGAAGAGGTTAGGAAATGGGCTCTTGGAAAAAACGTTGAAGCCTAAATTACATTATGCTCACATTGTCTCAATTCATTATACAGGCGCATAGCATGCTGGCGCATGCCTGGTACATCGGTTTAAAGAGCACACTGGCAGCGACTAAAGAACCTTACGCAATTTGTTAAGACATGTTTAGGAAAGCGTCGGTCATTGGTGTCTATGAACGCTTATTCTGGAGTTTGCCGATAAAAGCACCAAAACGTTTTGAGTGTGCATACTTCATGCAAGAAGGCGATAATTTTTAAAGAGACATTTTCACGCCCAATGCTTGTTTCTTGCGCCTGCAGCGCCATGACGGCCAGAACGGTGAACTACCATGATGCATCATTCAAAGCTGACACATTCATTTTTCCTTGGGCACAAGCACTTCTCTAAAGGTGATATTTCATTGTGTGGTAATGAATTCACTGGCGATAACCGTAAAAAATGTCAGTTCACATTTCTTGTCTTCATTCAGGAGTAAAGATTCAGTCACCAGCTTCTACGAACGCTCAGAGCGGTAGCGAATCAACTGAAAAACATTCCCTAACCAATAATTCTGCCATGCGTTAGACATGAAAAAGAGACAGCCTATATAAGCATTTACTTGTGTACCCGTCATCTCTTGCTCAGAAGTTAGGTTAGTGCAATCTAGGTCAAAAGCCGTAAATTCAATGAACGCCACCGTGTTTCTGACGCCAAAGCGTCGGGATAATCCTTGACGCTTCCAGTTAAATGGGGGAAATACTTTCCCGAAACACTGTAGGGGTCTTGCGCACGCGCGATAAGTCTGACGCTGTTTCTGGCCGCAAAAGGTAGAGCTAGGTGATTGTTATCAACTTTCAACTACCTTCGAATAAAACTGCATCCATGGCACTGCCGCAACACGTGTACGCTAACGACAGACGTTTTCATCGCAGTGCCATCGTGAAGTAGTTTTAGCCTGTACACGAGAACTCGGAATAACACTTACACAAAGTAGCCGATTCAAATGCGTCGCTTCACGGTCTGACATTTCTGCCATACATGATTTGGCAACTCCTGTCACTCCATCTTCGTGGATACTAGAGTTACTGTATATGCTACCTTTGCTAGCATGTACAGTAACTCTTGTAAATACATACGCACGGTGCCCCTCCTTGCTCTAAACAGACATTAAAGGAAGATTGAATAAAATACAGAATAAAGCTATGAAAACACCGGAATTCTACTAGGAAGGCGTGTTCCGATAAGCGTAGTTTAATTGACATATTGTTCAACAGTTTGTTGCATTTTATTTTTATAATTATCAGTTTGCACGGGGCAACGCACGAACGACTCCTGTCCTCAAACAAGTGACGCCCGGTGTCCTCACATGTTCCCTTAGCCCAGCGAGAGCAGGCCATACGTTTGCTTTGTCCAGCTATAGTTAATGTATATCGCTCCTCCAAGAGCAAGAGTTTCATCATTGTTTTCCAGGTGCTGCTCGCTCCGCCTGCTGTGGTCCCTGCGACACTATTCGCCTAGCGACATCACGTGGAGAAGTAAATCCTTTGCGCTGCACATAAGCCAACCCTTTTGCAGACAACGCCTGTACATTGCATGTTCCAGCCGTCCGAGTGCTATTATTCTCATCGCTTGCTTATTAGATGCAGCTTGTCGAAATACGTACGACCTAAGTGCATTATTTTGTGAAGTGTAGAACCAATGTTGATTTTGGTTTTAAACGCCTCAAATCGGCTCACACAGACGGCGTAGTGGAGGGCTTCGGATAATTTTGATCAACTGGTCCGGTTTAACATGCATGCTCTTCAATCGCACCATTCTGACATCAAATACCGACATCTCCTTCACTATCACGTCGTACTATCATTGTCTCAGTGAACATGGTAAGACAGAGTCACGAGCGAAATCTCTCCTACATGCCGCCAGTGCATTCTGCGTCGAGAGAAGTTGTACCTGTTGTGTGATAAAACCTGACAGTAATTCCAGGGCATATATGCTATACATACTGTGAATTGATTGTAGGGCACCAGCTTCACTTTGTTGTTCTGTAATCACTCGGTAATTACATGCTTTTGAGCATACTTTGCCACAGAAATGAAGATTGTAGTACGTCTCTTCAATAATCAAGCAACAAAATTATGGTGCTGTAAATTATGCCAATTTTTTTATACACGCACAGTTAGGCTATAGGTAAATGAAAGGAGAAAAACGCTGGTTGTATCCTATATAAACACGAATACGCAGATATGCAACATATCCATCGGAAATGCTCACACACTACACGGCTTTTCGATAACCAAACCCGGATCTCCTTGAGTCGCATTGGCTCGATGCTCTGGCTAGCTCAGAATTCTAAGACTAAATTTGCGCTACCCAGCAGGCCCGGAAAGCAGCGAAAAGCTAAATTTTACCATGACCACCTCGGTGGCCTATCCCCGGTCACTAATCTGCCGGGTTTAAATAATAAAGTTTTGTTCATTCCAATACGCGTACCCCTAATCAGCCGGTTGTGTCGGTTGCATAACAAATACATTCGTGAAATGCAGACAAGAAGTTTTACTGGAATCATTCGAATGAAAGAAACGGTGCAGATGCCTCAGTGGCATCAGTGTTAAATCGCGGCTCGTCTGCTGACCCAAAAGTCGTGGGATTGAATCCCGGCTGCGGCGGCTGCATTTTCGATAGAGGCGAAAATGCTGTAGGCCCATGCGGTCAGCTTTGAGAGCGCGTTAAAGAACCCCAGGTGGTCGAAATTTCCGGAGCCCTCCACTACGGCGTCTCTCATAAATATATGGTGGTTTTGGCATGTCAAACCCCATACATAAATGTTGGAGTGCGATTCGTAAAAGACGGCGTGGCTTGCGTTGTCTGGCATGTGTAACTACCACAAAACGTTCACTGTCGTACTTGTTGGACGCCACTAAAACAGACACGAATGCAACCGGCTGTCGCCTGCTGCAGCTGCGACCATCTTATGCTCCACAGGCTCGGCACTACCTCACGAGCAGGTGCAGGAGATTCATGAACTGTACTAGCACGGCAGCTGCCCCTTTTCGAAACAAATGCCGCGGTGCCACCGCCACGTAGAACTCGTGAAACAAATGTCGGAGTGCAGCGCCTCCGTGCGGCTGAAACAAACAGACCTATCAAGCGCACTTGAAATACTTACAAGCCTTCATGATCCAAACAGAGGTCCATGTTGAGTTCCTCCAGAGTCGTCATGCTGCAGAGCGCTTCGACCAGTCTCGACAAGGCGTTGCCCGGATGTTTGAACACGCCTATGGCCTTCAGCGTCAGTTTCCTTAACGTGGCGTCCTTCTTCTTTAGATATCTGGAAAACAAATAACCGTCGCTGGGAAAGTAGGCGCAAAATACGCACTCCGGCACCACAAGCTCAGTGATGGTGCGGTTCCAAATGAGCGCCCAGGCGAGTCGACGAACAGTCTCCGTGCTAAGCGTGAGTACCGACACGTCGAGGCTACTGAGGTGCTCCATCCTTCGCCCCATCAGGGGTCCTTTCAAGCAGGTGTCACGACGTGATGGCGTATTGCAGCTGACCGACGCGAACCCGAGTTCTTCCAGATGTGTCAGTTGGTTCACCACATGCAGAACGTTTACATTCGCCTCATCTGCTTGGCCCAACGCCAAGCGTACCATCACGCTCTTCACGTTGGGGTTGTATCTCAGAGCGGCCAAAAGGGAAGGCGGTTGCGTCATGCTGCCATTTATCTCTACTGCCGTCACGCATCTGTGCTCGGACAGAAGGTACTCGGCGTACTGAAGAGCCGCCTCCATGCGCCGTTCGTCCATCGTGCAAGGCATAAGCCACGGGAGCCGGAACCACGGCCAAACGAAGGCCACCGGGTCGTCGTTGGTCATCAACCAGCTCCAAAGAAGCGCCGAGCAGCAGTTCTCTCGTACGTCGTAGGTACAGTAGGAGCTGGCAGTCCGAATCGCCTTCCTTCGTGCATGGCATGCGTAGGTGAGCAGGGAAGGCTCGTGCGTCACCGCTGTCGCAGTGGGCATACGCTGCGCATGGTGCCATCTGCGCATGGGCCATGATATGTTGGTCCGTTTGGTGAAAATAAAAAGCTGTTGCTCCGAAGTAGTCGTTGCTTATTGAAATTTATGGCCTGCAGAAGCAATAAAAAACGATAAGAATTAGCCTTGAAACTTTTCTTATGCTACAGAGCTTACTCAAAATTTCATTGGCACCTCCACCATTGTCACCAATCACTGATCGCAATAACCAATCACAGTAACACCGCTTTCGAAGAACACTGTGGAGTGTATGAGCAGGATAATTTCGTTAGTCGAGGAGGGTATCGGTTGCCGCGCATCGTTTACCTGGTCGGGGCCTCTCATGACTTTTCAAGTGCGACTACATAAAATATCAGTGCTCAACATAGCCAGGATCGTATTTTGAGTCAATGTAAAAGTGCTTGCAGTGTTATATAGCATGCAATGTTTCACAGCAGCATGAAATATGCACGATCCTTCTATAGCGGCTCCAATTTGTTTTTATTTTAAACAACCACCTTCACTTCGAGTGTGCGTTGACCGCCATATTTCTTGCGAGCTCGCTGTCTATAGCAGACCTTTTCGACGAAAAAAAAAGAATCACCTTCTTTGCGAGGTCGCACAAGACGGGCGTCGTTTCCTCGGCAGTGAATTTTCGGGCGGGGGTGGGGGGGCACGTATACATTTACAAAAGCCTCGAAAGAATTGTGGTATGTACCAAGGAATCTTTGTTGAAAAGAGTTGTGAACGTGGTGCTCATGAACACGTGGTTGGGTGCGCTCACGTAGCTAGTTGTGTTTACGTGAAAACCCGCGCTGGAACGCACCACCCCGCCTCGTGCTGTCTGAAGCTGGAACTACAACTGGGTCCTAGGAATGCGCTCGAGTAAACGAGCTTCTAGTCATTGTATTGCATGGTTAGCTATTTATTGCAAAAGGAAGCAATATGTAATTTTTTGTGTGTAAGTACAGGATTAAAGCTTCAAGAATGTAGAATATGAATGTATAATAAGACGGAATGTACAACGAGAAAGAATGTACCACCCAGACGGAATGTCCAACGACACTGAATATCAAAACGAGATCGAATGTTTAAGCAACACGGAATTTCCAACGAGAGTTGATGAACAGCGAGTCTAAATGTTCAGCTTAGACGAAGTATTCAACCGAGACGGAATATCAAGCGAGTCTAAAAGTCTAATAGAGACAGCATGCCGAAACGACTCTTATTGTGCAGAGAGTATGAATGCCCAACCGAGCTGGGATATCCAACTCAGATAGAATGTCCAATCATGAGAAAATATCCAATGCTGAAGAGAAGAATTAAAATTCGTGAAACAATCGATTGATTGGGTTAAGATAGCCTACTGCGAGATCACATTTTTAAAGACGATTAGTCTTTCGAGGAGACCTTAGATGCTAAAATTGTGGTCTGTCTGTCTGTCTGTCTGTCTGTCTGTCTGTCTGTCTGTCTGTCTGTTTGTCTGTGTGTACATTTGTCTGTTTGTCCAACCTTAATGGTGTTGGGTACCCTAAACGGCACCACATGATACCCCAAATGGCCGACTCCATTCGCAGTGCCCACCAATATTGCTCAAGATTCAAGCGCGAGACAGACATGCGATTTTCTCTACAATTCAGCGTGCGGTGCGGCGATGCGACTGCCGGAGTGGTGACGTTTCGTGACGTATTATCGCATCGCACGGCCGGATGGCCGGTGCGGCGAGTATCAAACCGGCCAGATATTTTCGTCGCAGCATCCCGCCGCATGGCAGCAGCCAAACCCAGCACGAGCATACGAGTGGCGTCACGATGCCAGTGGCGCCATCTCCCTGTCGCCACTCCCATCACCCGTGGTCCAAGGCTCCAGGCGAGTCGATGGAGCGGTGCGAGCGTGGATTTGCTGACATCACCGACTACGGCGGCGTGACAAACGTCGAGTACATTTCCCTGTTGACGTGATATTATTCTGGATTGAATAAAGTGATGCTTGAAGGGTGCCTTTTCTGCACGACAACGCCTGTTTTGAAACCGCTAGAGAGATCGGAGACCGCGAGCAGCGATGCAAGGTCATTTCGCAGGTAAACACAGCTACCGGCGTCTCTGCGCTGGCTCGCTTCGCTTCCACCTTTGCTCTTCACATCGATGGCATCGATAAAGTAATAATGTATGCTAACGCATTACATACGAGCGCACTGCTTGATAGTGTTGTCAAAAACAAGCGCTCGATGACGAGCTCGCGTGTGAACGGCGTAGGCGACGGCCGGCGCCCGCCATGTCGGAGTCGCGATGTCGGAGCCAACCTGTCGGAGTCGTGAATAATCAGCTGTTGTCGTGGTTACGACGTGCTCCTCGTTCCCGAATGCGTTTTATTCACAATTTTTATAGAACGAAGCGTGGCTGTGCAATGTTGTTTGTTTTGAGCGTCATTACGAGGATACCAAGTCGTTCGACCCTGCATGCCGAGGCGCCGCGTGGGGGCGGAGCATGCCGCTGATAGCTCCTTTGCCCTCGTGTGTCCCGAAACGTCGCATGCGGCACGCCGCATCGCACGGAAAATCGCACGTCTGTGTCGTGCCTCAGTGTTCATACTTGTGCGATTGTCAATTAAAAAGCAACTATTGCAGATATCTGAGGCACCATAACAACACGCATATATTCTGTATGTCCGTCTTTTACTAGAAAAGGCACACATAAGTAATTCTAGAGACCGTAGCGTTTATCACGCTGCGCTGACCATGCAACGCTCGCAAGAAAAGGCGAGTGTTTCCAACGGTTTTCTAAGACGACATGGTGGTGGCACCTACCCGTCGCCTTGCGTTATACTCCTTATGACCTCCGATACGGGCGCGCACGCTCGTCTCGGAGCCGCGTGCTTCATTTTTTAATATAACTGCCAGAAAACGCTGTCTCAAGTGTGACGTGACTTAATGTGCTTGTTCGCCTCCACTGCACGCTCGAGGCACTCTAACGCAGCGCCATTAGAATACCATTGACAGATTTTCTTGCGCAGAACACCAAATAAACGTTCTGTTCACTCTCTTTAGACGCAAGATTTCGACGACATTTGCAGTGTAACATGCATGCAGATACGGGGCCAACTTTTTGCGTATCATAATATTGACTGTCTGCGGTGTCATGGAAGTTTTGTTTTCTTATTTATTCCCATGACTGCTTTTAGCACAATTTTAACATTTTCAGTTTCTTATATTTTTACTATTTTAATGGCTGTTGAAAATCTTACGATAATTCTCATGGCTGTTGTAAATGTTATTCCATTCTTTTATTTCCTTAATTCAAGCACCTTCCTGCTGCTCTTATTTCTTTCAGAAACCGACAACTCTTTGAAAAATTACGAGAGAATGCTCTCACCCATTTGCGTGGTATTTATGAGCATTCCGAGTACATGGAGAGTGAGTGCTAGCCCCCCAGTAGCCAAGGCGGCAAGTATGAAACATCCCTTAAGGCAGAAATCATCGTGATGTTCTGTTCTTTACACGGGTCGCAGCACACCAGTAAAATCTGAGATGCCACCAAAAGTACCACATCCGCGGGGTTGAATCTCTTGCTTTGGAAGTACAAAACAATATTTCTCCGAGGATAATGGTCTGTATAAAACTATGTCAGGTGCGTTAGGAATACTCACGATATCACTTATGCACAACAGAAATGCGGTACCTAAACTAGACCCCTCAAGTAACTGATACGTTAGAAGGCTGCTTTGAAGTTGTTAGTATAAACGAATTGAAACAATTATGGAGGTCGCTTTCCAGTATAAATCAAGTTCTCAGCCAAACAACCTTCTTGACACTTCCCAAACTGAGGGTTCGATGATTGCGCGCTTGCGTAAGCTTGGGAACGAAGACAATGATGAAATTTAAGGAATGTTTGCATGTTTTACGCTTTCAGATAGCAGGCTTGAGACATGTCTTTTCAGTACTAAAGAGATGTTGCTCGAACACAAAGCAGAGATAAGAGCGCGTGCTATACACTTGAACTGCTGATTCTTCACTTCCATAAACCGTGTTTGACAAAGAAGAGATGTAAGAAGGCCAGGTGCACCACAAAGTACAACACTTACACGTGCATACAGCTGGTGCTAATTTCATAATTGACACGTTCCTGTCGTGCGCAACGAAGTTGGCTGATGTCTTGGAATCACATGTCAGCCGCGGCGGCCGCTACATTTGGATGGAGGTGAAATGCTGATTTCGGCGCACATTGAAGAAGCCCAGATGGTCTTAAATTTCCGGAATCTTCCACCACGACGTCGATCATAATCATATCATAGTTTTGCGAGGTAAAAACCCCAACAGTTCTTATCAGTTTGTAAATACGTACGACATACAAGACCGAGAAGGATAGGACAGAGCGCAAACATTAATGGATCTTTAAATACTTACGAATTCTTGGCTCCTCGGTGCGAATTACAGTTACCCCTGGAAGTGGTAGATTTCAAGGAAGATTCCGCAAACAGGGGAAAAAAAGTTCTGGAAATGACGCCTCACTTTTTTTACATAGGGAAGACACATTATCCACGGCCTACATTAAAATGGTAGTGTCAGGAATACGCAGCTCCATGCAACGTCTGTATTTCTCCAAGTTTATGATTGCTGATCTCGCTTTTCTCTAAAAAGTCGCCGGGTTTAGGTTTGCGGGGACAAGTGTAAGTTTTTCGATGTTTCCCTGCCGACCCTGCTTGCCCCTTTATCTCCTGTATAGCATTCAAAGCCAGGCGACAATAGTTCGGAACGGACCCGACACGCCTTGTACGGACACAGCCTACTGCGGCAAGCATGGCTTTTGGCTAGCCGCGGTTGGCTCGGTAAGTAGCCCGGGTTTATTCACGTGCGCTTCAGCTAAGACGAGCTCGGCGAACACGGCGGAAGCCTTCGTGGCAGCAATCATCACCTAAGCTAATGAAGCTATGGGGCAGCGATGTTATATCCTCACGGACTCTCAATAGCAAGCCGTTACTTCTCGAAGGTCCGTGTACAAGCGTGTGCTGGTCCCCTGAATCTTTGGTGCAACACCAGACCAGGAACATTACGTCATATGGTACCCTGGACACATAACAGAAACGGGTGACGACAGAACGCAGAGTGCAGCTTGAGCTATTACTCACCGAGTGACTGACCTTCGCCCAGATGTCCGTCTGGTATACCCCAGGCTCTCGACACTCCTCAGGATATCTTCGAACGCCAGTGTCGACAACGACGGCGATACTGGCTCGCTTCTTCTTCGCCTTCTTTTCGTTTGCTCACTTACTTGCTTTTCCCTGACCCACTCTCGGCTAGCTGTAGAAGAAAAAGAAGAGCCCTGAAACTGTGGCACACATGCAAAAATTACTTTCAGGATGTCGGACTCTAATTGTGACATAATAGCCTTAGATTTGTACCTTCCAGGATACCACCTTTTTTTAAAATTATAAATTGTTGTTTCCTCACTGGTGTACAAAGTAAGAGACACCGTAGCAGCGCTTTATTTGGTAGCCTGTCAAAAGGAAATGGTGCTCACAGGTGACATTATTTCTCATCATTTGTCTTGGGGGAGAAAGGCAGACCTGTGTGGTAGACGACTGTGGGAGCGGTCAATTGACCAAAATTGCTCGTGTATAAATAAAGGACACGAAACATTTGTTTGAGGTCAGACTCAATCAGTGTTAGATTTGACGTTTTGTACCAGTGTGATTAATATTTTTTCATGGTCCGTGGCTGACTCTGCAAGTAACGGTGACCACCTTCCGGTAGTTTTTGACATTGTATGTCCAATGACAACTTTAGAGCAGCAACCTCGAGTATATGTGCAACCATGAGAAATTTCGAATCTGTCTGCATTCGGCCATTGCAAAACTTCCGAATGTCAATGGTCAAGAAATTGCAATTAATATCGGCTCCATACTAGAGGAATGTCGGAAAAATTCGGACTTCGTTATTCCATTGAGTAAACGGCCATCCTCTCGTTGGTGGACTGTTGAATGTACGCGTGATTACAGAAGACGGAAAGCCGCCTGGAAGAAGCTTCTGCATAATCAATGCCCAACAAACTGGAAAGACTATCAGTTTTTGCCGGCGTATTTGAGCGCACTGTTAAACGTGCGAAAGAAGAATGTGACAGTCCACATTTCAATTAGCTTTCCAAATCAAACAATAAGTGTGCCCCGTTTGCGTATCTGCGGTCAAGGAAGGTACTGTCAACACCTCTAATTTTAGAATCACGTATTTTGACGCCGCAAGAGATGCCAACTCTCTGGAAGAGATAGCTAAAGGTTTAGAACGTCGCTTTAGGACAGATCTCTCGACCAATCGCAAGATGCAGGTATCTATGCATAAATTTACAGAAATTTTCATATACGAATAGACTGAAACTGCACTTTATTTACCAATGACTGCCTCTGGAGCGGATGGAATTACAAATTCCATGTTAAAAGTTTTACTTCAAGAATCACCTAATATTCTTTTAGATAGTGTGAACTATTCGTTGAAAAGCTCATGGATACCGAAATAATGGAAACTAGTTAAATTATACTGTTGCTGAAGAAACAAGACGGAAGGTACATATTGGTCAACCTAAGGCCTATTGCCTTGACATCAAATCTGGTGAAATGAATTGAGAGAATTATCTGTACTTGAATCAATAGATTTATTGACAAAAGGTCAATTCTAAGCCCCTGTCAAATCGAGTTGAGGGCTGGGTGTTCCATATGGAATGCTCATGTTGATTTAGAATGTCGTATACAGTTAGCTAGACGGGACAACAAGTACGGAGCTTTAGTTACTTTGGATATCTCTAAAGCATACGATACTGTAGAGCATGATATTCTGATAAATCGGTTGGAATCTCTCAATTTCTCGGCATACATAGTAACGTGGATTCAGAAATTCCTCTTGGACAGGAAGTTCTATTGCTCCAAAGGTGGCTTTTCATCGACTATGTACCCACAAGCGAGAGGAGTACCGCAAGGCTCAGTGCTGTCCCCGGTGTTATTTAATGTGCTAATGAGCACCATTCCACGTAACCAGGACATAACAACTTATGTTTATGCAGACGATATCGCCTTCTTTGCCACTGCAGACACCATTCAGACGTTATACAACCGCCTGCAGTTTTATCTTAAGACCCCGGAGAACTGACCTGATGACAATCACGCCTGACTAAATCCGAGTAAATGTGCCTCTCTTTTCTTACCCTTGAAATCTTTTCTTCCCCTTCTTACCATTCTGAGGGCATACCACAAGTGAAATCTATTAAATATGTTGGGGTAATTTAAATGCATCTCAAAACTGACGCCAACACATTGAATACATAGCTGGAAAGGGTGCACGAGCCGTCGGCATGTTACGTGGGATAAGCAACTACCGAATAGGCATGGGAAGAGATACACCAGTAATGGTATATCGAATGTATGTTCGTCCTATTCTGGAATTTGGATGCGTGCTTTTCTCTGGTGCTCCAGCCTACAAAATCCGGCCTCTCATTCTCTTAGAAAGAGAATTACTACGCTTATGCCTTGGTCTCCCTAAAACAGTTCCTAACTGCGTTTCATGCATATATAGAATCCAGAGTTCCTTTTCTTTCGTGCAGGTTTCGTATCTTAACCGTTCATACGTTTTTAGGAATTCATGAGTCACCAGTCCTGCAGTCGCAGACAGGATTCATATCCTTTCAAGAATTGCTTTTTCGTGTTAGATGGCCTCAGCTTCACACCCCCCAAGTTATATCTGTACACGTTTACTGGACCCGATGAATGTACGTATCGGCTAGATAAGGCCGGCAAGCGATGATTCACCCCATGTGGATATTCGATTTGGCGTCATTTTCCCTAATAATGCAAAGTTGCTCCCCCATCACACTCTAGATGGTTTATTGCAAGAACACTTGCAGAGCATCAAAACAAGAGTAATTATTGCTACTGATGCATCACAGAGTGACAAAACGTCAGCTGTTGGTATATTCAGCCCGAAATCGGATTGGTCCTATTGTAGCGATCGGGCTATGCCTTGACCCAGCGAGTCATTTGCCACGCCGGATTAGTGCAAAAAGGACAGTCTCGCCACGTCTGGACGGAGGAAGCAACAGAGGCCGGCCCCACGAGACGTCGCCTACTGATTGACAGCGGCGCCAACGGGGTGGAATGTCGCCAAAGAGGGTTTTGGAGCCGTCACTCTATCTCCCGCCTGGGCCAGTCACGCATCGTTAGCGCGTTAACCGGCAGACGACGACAGCGCTGGTCAAAGGGCTCTCCCCAGAGGATTCCACGAACCGGGCACCTCTCAAAAGATGGGCGCTTGTTTAATCCATTGTCAAGTAGCCGACCGGCTGACTGCCTATGCCCGCCAGGCATTGTCCCGGAGTACGAGACGTAGTGTCGCCAAGACGCCACCAAGAGGACAACAGGGACGGCGTCTTCCTGGGGGAGACCGCGGCGGCTGCCGCGGATCGCCCCGCTAATTGAGCGAACATAATCGGCGGACCCTTTGAAGTATGCGGCCAGGATCGTGGGCACTCTCGACTAAAGGCTCACACACGACGAGGAAGAGCCCTGCTGGCGCCACCAAAGTGCAGTGTTCACGTGGACCTTGCATGCTCGCCCCCCCCTCACCTGTGTGTGCGTGATTGGTGGTCGACTCGTAGAGGAGGAGCCCGACAGGGCATAAAACGACGCGGCAGAGTGCTGGACGTCACTCTGAACTATGTAAAGTTTAACCACCACGCTCGTGGTTTGTGAAACCACTAGTTCTTCTCTTCTCTTCTGCCATCAGCAACTTCCTCTTCCATCCGCAACAACTGGTTGGCAGCGGTGGGATGCCATCATCAGCGTCCCTCCTTTCCATCCGCAACAACTGGATGGCAAGCGGTGGGATGTGAGCCTGGAGGACGGAGAATGAACAACACGCCGAGATCATGGAGACTGGCAGCTGTGGACTGGTGAGTGCTGGCTTTGGTTTTTTTGGTTGCCAGGCTGATAAGATAGAAGTGCAATCTTTTCGCTGGTAGAGGCTACCACAGAAGCAGTTGTTTACGGAACTTCTGAGTAGAGAGTGAGCTGCACCACACTAGTTCTCTGACATGGATTGGAAGCGTTTGTTGAAGAGTCAGCTCCTGATTCTGTGGGAGGAGCTGGGAGCAGAAGTAGATGCGGGGATGAAGAAACACGCAATTGTTGGCGCTATCGAGGGCTTGAATCTGACCAGTGAAGATATTAAAGAAACGTGGAACGAGATTCAAAAGCAACAGGAACAGGAGCGTCAGGAAAGGCGTGAGGAACAGGAGCGTCAGGAAAGGCGAGAGCAAGAGAGAGAGCAGTGGAAGGAAAGCCTTAAGGTAAAACTGGAAGAGACAAGAATATCAATACAGTGCATTAGATGGTCTCAAGTAAATTCGAGGATCCATCCATTCGAAGAGGGCGAGGATATAGAGAGTTACCTAACCTCTTACGAGAATGTTTGCACAAACCTAGGGCTCGACGAAGACTATTGGTCTATCGCCTTATTGAGTGTCTTTCCATGCGACTTAATTGGTAGAATAGGGTACCTTTCCGAAGACGAGTTCAACAGTTACAATGTAGCTAAGGCAGCCTTACTGCGGTGCTTCGGCATCAGAGTTGACAGAAAGCAAATTGAGTGCAAGCTCATGAACGCTCCGTTGAAGAACGCGCGGTGGTGTGCTGGTATTAAAACCAAGCCTGAGAGAGGTCCGCGTGTCTCTCATAGCACCAAGGTGAATACTGAGCGCAAATGGGAGGTGGAAAAACGGGAGCGAGGTGAAGAGTTCGAGCGAGCACTCAGTCTAGATATTGAACTGTCGGAACAAAAAGTCGAGGCAACGCGGTGGAAGATCCAGCCATCCGCAAGTGTAGAGCACGAGAAGGGCGAGGTGCAGCCCAGAGCTTTAGAGAAGGCTAGCACGTGTGAACATAGCAGCGGATTCAAAGGCGAATCGAGTTTGAGTGCTGCGAATGAAGCTGCGCTGAGTAGAGAGGCCGACGAAGGCCAGAGCGAGTGCGACGAGGTGCTTTGCCAGTTAACTGTTAGCGAAACAGCTAGAATAGCTGTAGAGAATCTGGCACAGACCTCAACTGTGTTTGTCGCGGCGGTGGATTTTGCAAATGAGGTCGAAGCAGGCAAGAACACCGGAGAAGGCTCAGAAGCAGCGAGCGTAGAGAACAATATCAGTGCAGTTGCAGACAGCTCTCAGGAATGCGAGCAAGATTTTTCGAAGGCAAGCAGCTGCATTGTTCTTAAGTGTGTTAACCAGTCCGCCGGCCTAGAGGGTGAGAATAAAGATGACCAGGTCGAAAATCATTTAGACCGCACGACTGAGACAGCTGACGAAAGCTGTGAGAGGGTTCACGAGTGTGAGGTGCGATCGGGAGGCTCGGAAACGACGCGCAAAAAGCGGCGCAGACGAAAGAGACGTCGCAAATCCGCGAGGACGAGCAGTACTACGCGTGTAAAAGAAGGCGCAAAACCTGTCAGCGTAGCAAATAATAGCTTTGCAGCAGCGTCAAAATTACATTGCATGCGTCCGAGCAACCGGACGAAAAGTAAGAGGAAAGCGGGTTCGCGAATGGAATTGCGTGGAGAGCGCCGGTCTTTCTGTTCTATCCACAGAACGTTTCAGGGCGCACCTGAGTACAGCGTTAGCACAGGTGAATCGGCCAGACAAGGCGACAGAGCCAAGAAATCAAAGTGCCGAAACACTGTGGCAGGTGGTGCAGAGGCACCCTGGAGTGGTAAAACCATTGATAACTCAACCTGCAATGAATTTACAAGCGGTGCAGGACAGGTTGGTCGCAGACGTCGCCGGAAACGAGAGAGGCGTACACGAGCGACAAAGCGAAGGGGTGAAAGAGGGGGCAATCAGCCGGGCGAGCGGCCCAAGAGTAGGTTACCAGCCAGTTCAAAGAAAGGTCCTTTGTGGCTTAAAGTAAGGTTCCAACGGCGGAAGGGTAGGCCCGAGCGCGCATCCCCGCGACGGAATGTACGCAGGAGATATAAAGCTTTGCGGGAACGGGATTGTAGAAGGGGTCATAGAGGAAAGGGAAAAGCCACAATAGCTAAATACCACACGCGAGCTAGCCCAAAGAAGGCATGGCCACTCTGTCCCACGCATCGCTCCGGTCCCCTACGCCGAACTGACAGAAGCCCGCCAAAATCGCGAATGAGGCGTAACGCTGCAGTTCAGCTTGTTGCTCGTGCACGTTGTAGTCTCGCGCGTTTTCAGAGTCGAAGACCACGACCGCCGCGTGTACGGCTGAAGGGGGATCGACAGCTGTAGGAGGGAGAGTCGGACACAGGAGTTTATTTTGAAACATACTTGTTTGGTTATATTTGGTTTTAAAGTGATGTTCCTGTGTCATCTCCACAGCTAGTTTGCTTGGAAACTTTTTTCTTCCCTCTAGATTTTGTTTGCGTGTAAGCTTTGTCAAAATTTCCAATCGAATTGTTCAACGTTATGAGAAAGCAGTGGCCCGCATCAGTCAACCGACTGCGTGAAAGGAGTTTTTTTTAAGATACGAGCACGCAAGTCGCAAATGAAGATTTGGTACGCCCGCTAGTTTTGAAAGCGCGGTAGCGTAGTCGAGCGGCGCCGGAGTTTCTATGCTTCGTGCCCTTTAGTTAAGCGCGGCATCGCATGCCGTCTTCAATAGAGTAAATGAGCAATGTTTGGGAAGGTTTTAGAATAAAACCAAACAAAGCAATTTTCGAAATGCTCAGGGGGAGAAACATTCGGTACAGGGGTTTTGGCGCAAAATTAACGCCTGTTTTGTTACGCACTCCTGACGTGTACCTCAAGTGTGATTGTTCCTTGCGTTTGTTCCTTGAGAAAATTCACGTTCAGATGAGGGTTTAAGGATACCTAGGTGAGAGAGATATCGCCTATGGTTAGGTGCGTGTGGGTATGCTAGCGCTCTTTGGATGGGAGTAAGATGTCGTGCTAGAGCGCACAGCAAAGTCTTGTGCGTTCTTTAAAACCATGGGCTGACATGAAACTACATTCAGCAAATAAGCGTGTTAGTATACGAAATTGCATTACCCTTTGTTATTTTGGTATGTGCTCAGGGATCAGTTGAATTCTTTAGCTGAGCGTCGTGTTATACGGAACGTTGAGGGACGTTTTCCGTAATGATTTTAAGGGGTATTTGGAGTAATCGAAATTTTTAGCTATGGGCAAGAGTATTAGTGTGGTTGCCATTTAAAAGAAAAAAAAGCGTAGGTGCATTGTGGCACATTTGAAAGACCGGCCTGGTTGCCGAAAACTCATTGCCGGCGCTTGCTGGTTCTAGTGGTTGGTCTTTGTGGTTTCAGTGGTGTTGGGAGACTGCGGTTACTGTGATCTTTCCGTCGGCGGAGGAGCTGTAGCGATCGGGCTATGCCTTGACCCAGCGAGTCATTTGCCACGCCGGATTAGTGCAAAAAGGACAGTCTCGCCACGTCTGGACGGAGGAAGCAACAGAGGCCGGCCCCACGAGACGTCGCCTACTGATTGACAGCGGCGCCAACGGGGTGGAATGTCGCCAAAGAGGGTTTTGGAGCCGCCACTGTATCTCCCGCCTGGGCCAGTCACGCATCGTTAGCGCGTTAACCGGCAGACGACGACGGCACTGGTCAAAGGGCTCTCCCCAGAGGATTCCACGAACCGGGCACCTCTCAAAAGATGGGCGCTTGTTTAATCCATTGTCAAGTAGCCGACCGGCTGACTGCCTATGCCCGCCAGGCATTGTCCCGGAGTACGAGACGTAGTGTCGCCAAGACGCCACCAAGAGGACAACAGGGACGGCGTCTTCCTGGGGGAGACCCCGGCGGCTGCCGCGGATCGCCCCGCTAATTGAGCGAACATAATCGGCGGACCCTTTGAAGTATGCGGCCAGGATCGTGGGCACTCTCGACTAAAGGCTCACACACGACGAGGAAGAGCCCTGCTGGCGCCACCAAAGTGCAGTGTTCACGTGGACCTTGCATGCTCGCCCCCCCTCACCTGTGTGTGCGTGATTGGTGGTCGACTCGTAGAGGAGGAGCCCGACAGGGCATAAAACGACGCGGCAGAGTGCTGGACGTCGCTCTGAACTATGTAAAGTTTAACCACCACGCTCGTGGTTTGTGAAACCACTAGTTCTTCTCTTCTCTTCTGTCATCTCGACAACTCCCTGTAAAGATGTAAATAAATCCGTTAAGTTTGCTCAAAGCTCTCCCCTAGTCCTTGGCTCGACGGAGCGACGGCGATCGGCCCCGCTACCCGCAGACTGCGGTCGCCGCGACGCGCAACACTATTCGCTCCGTCTACCTGATCTCATACCCGTTTTTGTGGCTGAGTTTCTGGCAGTGGTACTCGCCTTATGAAAGTTAAACGCGGAAATTTCATTCACTGTTATAATTAGAGATTGTCTGTCACTTTGCGCTGCAATTTCTGTTGGTGCTGAATCGCACATAATAAAGGCGTTTCGTGCATTATTACTCCCCCACGCCCCATTTGGAGCCTCTATAGAGAAACAGAGCCTTTGGAGCCTCTATTTCTGGGTTTGCATGCGCGAAAGTTTGCGAGGCAGTGCGGAATTATCTTAATGAAACGAAAAGACTAACAAACTAATATTATTCTTCTGTGTCGGCACATGCATAACTTCTCCCTTCTTTCTTTTTTTTAAGGTTGGGTTTTGATCTAGGTTACTAAAACAAAAACGTTATACTAGGTACAGATCGGTTATCATCAAAATATCATTCTTAAATTTGTAAGTTCCTTTACTCTAAAATCGAATAATACTTTATGAGACCACTCAATTATTGGCCGATCGCCCACAGTGGGTATGAGCCACAAGTGAATGACAACAAGAACGAGAACAAGTGGAAGAGTGGCGCCACCAGCGGGTTTCAGATTTCGATGAGAGTTCGTGGCAGAGAAAGTGCTCGTGGTCTAATGCATAAATAGGTAACTTCCGATTTAGAACTTTCAGAAATTTTAAAGGTGATGCTAATGTAAGTTATTAACTTGGGATTGTTTTGTCGTTTAAGAGAACTTGGCTCGTACCCACAAAGGGGAGTTTCGTTGTATGAAACTCTATATATGGTACCATATAAAGGAAATTGAAATGTTATGCCAGATAAAAAAAAAGAAATCATAAAAGGACGAGAAGTGAAGGTGCTCGGGGTATGGTGCGAGCTTCCTCTTTCTCGTGGTAAGTCACAGAAAGTTGCCTCATGAGGCCGCCATTTTCTTGCCCTTAGCGCCCAGGGAAACCCCTAAAGGGCGGTAAGCCTAACTGGCGAGATCGACGGCTGGCGCTCCAGACGACGCCTCTCACCTCACTATAAAGCGGAAAACGAGCAAAGCAACTTTATGTCAGCCTATACTATTCCTATAAAGCTGTTGCATGTACGGGGAAATAGCAGAGACCGAGTACCTTCGCTAAGACCGAGTGCCATCAGCGCAACCCACCGGCAATCGTTAGCGTAATGAAGCGATACTCAATTGGTTACAGAAATATTACGATTACTACAGCCAAATGCCGAGCTAGTGTTCTTTAGGAGCTCCAAGCAAAATAGTTCAGCTAGCACGGAAATGGCGGAAAGTTACACTAATTTGCTCGAGCTTAGTTTCTTTGGCATCGCATGATGTTGATGAGAAGCTGGCGTTACGGTACACATTCCTTTCCTCTAAAAAAATAACGGAAGCTAGTTCATTGTTCTGTCCCGATTTCGGAACGAGTTTCGTTACAAGTTTCTTGAATGCGAAAGGAACTCGTTACAGTTACATTACAAAAGTTGGAACATGTCGTTACATTAACTTTATATTGACTTTTCAAACGAAATATACTGTCGAATAACCGTGAGGCGAAATAAAGTAAATACTTCAAAGCTCACATCTAGCTACATTTATTATATGGATTATGAATAAAAGGATATTTTATATAGAGTATATGGAGCCCCATAGTGCTCCATGAAGAAAGCGACAGAATACCGATAAAGAAGGGTGTAAGACAAGGGGATACAATCTCCGCAATTTTAGTTACCGCGTGCTTACAGGAGGTTTCAAATGGTCTGGAATGGGAAGAGTAACAGATATGAGTTAAGGGAACGTGCCTTACTACCCTGCGCCTCGCCGATGACATTGCGTTCCTGTTGCTGAGTAACTCAGGGGACGGGTTGCAATGCATGATTACTGAATTAGACAAGAGAGCAGAGAGGCGGGTGTTGGAATTAATCTGGAGAAAACGAAAGTAATGTACAACAACCCTGAAAGAAAACAGCTGTTTGCGATAAGTGGAGAGATGCTGGAAGTATTAAAAGAATGCGTCTACTCAGTAAGACAAGTAGTAAGTACGCACCCAACCATGAGAGTGAAATAGCTAGAAGAATAAGGATGGGTTGGATCCCATTACGCAAGCATTCTCGAATCACGAATGGTAATCTACCAGTAACTCTCAAGAGGAAGTTATATGCCAGCTGCATCTTGCCAGTGCTCATTTACGGAGCAGAAACCTGGAGGCTTACAAAAAGGGTTCAGCCTAAATTGAGGACGACACGGAGAGCAACGGAAAGGAAAATGATAGGTGTAACCTTAAGAGACAAGAAGAGAGCAAAGTTGGTTTGGAAACAAATGGGTGTTAAGTAGATCATAGTCGAAATCGGGAAGAAGAAATGGTAATGGGCAGGGCACGTAGTGCGAAGGCAAGATAACCGCAGGTCGTTAAGGATCACCGACTGGATTCTGAGACAAGGCAAGCGGGTGAAGGGGAGACATAAAGTTAGGTAGACAGATGAGGTTAGGAAGTTTTGCGGGTATAAAATGGCACAATCATCCCCTTCATTTTAATTTGTCCAGTAATTTTGCAAGTAATGACTTTTGTTTCTCAACACATCAAAAAAAATGTTGGTCAATTTGAAATTATAACGCGAAAATCCCACTCTCAATTTCGCTCAAAATTATTTAACTTGTTTTCAGAGAACTGCATTATTATATTCTAAAAAAACATATTGCATTATTTTGATCAGAACAAGCTTGAAAATCTTTAAACATTGTGTTTTCAGGGCATGTTCGTTACCGCGTAAATGGCATCTCTTCACCGCGAAAATGCAAAATACGCTTTTTTTGCTTCTCTGATTTTGCGAAACAACAGTAATTGGGTATTTTTCGCGAGTAAAGAAAAAAGGGGAAGTTTATTGTACACTTAACTTGTACGTACACAAACCAAACATCAAAAACAAGTAAAGACAGTGTATACATCTTACAAATGAGCACCAAAATCTAATTGATCACTGGGTATCCAAATGTTACAAGTCAAACGAAAATTAAAATGAATCACAGTTTACAGGATAACATGCATGCGTACTAGAGTGGGCGCATGGATAGGGACAACTGGAAACCTCAGCTGTCCCTCTCTTACTTTGAAGAAACGTGTGTGCCATCGTCGAAGGAACGCCTCTTCGCCTTGCGTTTCCAGCTGCTGATTTAGGTAATTCCACACAATGAGCCAAATTATCTGTAGTGCGGGATAGGCGCCTCTATGCGACTTGTGCCGTACTTCCGCTAAACAGCGTCGCCGCCACAGTACGTACAAGGTTACTGCAAAGACCAGTCTTGGAAACAGCCCACGTTCTGTTCCCATGCGCGCCGTGCGAAAGCCAAAGAGGCGTTGTACCATGTGCCAGACGCCCCTCGCCACCGAGCACTGAAACAGAGCATGTTGGGCCGTCTCTCTCTTGCCACAGTTTGGGCAGCGGTCACTTGGAACGACTCCCTAATGTGCTAATCGTGCACGCGTAGGCGATGCCCTCCATCTTCTCAACCAGTCAAATTCGCGCACCTGGTTAGGCACGCGATTTCAACGCTATCGTTTCCATTTCTTTCGTGCAGGATGCTGTTTCTTCCTCTTCGCTCAGTGTGCTACTTGTCACCATTTCGCTTATTTCCTGCGATGAAACATCTTCAAGACAGCATGAACTTATTTATTCCAATGTTCGCTTCAAGCCACTAGCATCTCTGTAAAACTTAAGCGGAATTTCTGCTCGTGGTCCGATGTACGGATTGGCCGTGAAAGTACCTTTTAGTGTACTGCTCCAGTACATCAAGAGCCTGTACCCGGGATACGAAGGTATGTGACTGGTGCAAACATGATATTCATTAGATGCATGTCATGTAACAACATGACTACATGCCAAGCTCATGATGCGCTGGCAGCCGTTTCGCTAGCTTCACTTACACCAAATTTGGTATTACCGGACGTTAATGGGTGACGAAGGTATGATACCGGTGCAAGCATGATAAACATGAGATGCGCGTCAAGGAACAACATGACTACATGCTACGCTCATGATGCGCTCGCGGCCGTTTCGCTAGTTTCACATGTACTAAACATGGTATTACGCGACGCAAACGGACGATATAGGTAAATGACACATACAAACGTGATAATCACGACATTCGTGTCATATATAACAACATGACTACATGTCAAATTCATGGTGCACTCGCGGCCTATTCGCCAGCTTCACACAAGCTAAATTTGGTATTACGTGACGTCAATGGATGATGAAGGTATGTGCCTGGTGCATACATGATAATCAGAAGATGTGTGTCATGTGAGAACATGACTGAATACCACAGTCAAGGCGCTCATACATTTCGACGTGACGCGGTGCGCGTGCTCACCGACGTTCATTTCGACGCTCACGCCCGAGTTGCGACGCTGGGTGCCCGTCTTGCCATGTACTCGGAGGCGCGCGCCGCGCTGCGTTGCTTTGGCGCATGCGCGTTTCAGCGCATCCGGTGACCCTTCGTCACGAAAAGAGTAAGACAAAGTGTTGTGTGGGTAACGTATCGGCGTGAAATTCAGCATGCCGCATTTCGCACCGGTTGCCATCGGGCCGCGCCGACGGACGCTGGTAGCGCCGGTCACGCCGGGCGTCAGACTGCGTCAGAGTGCGCACGTTTCGCTAACACAGCATCGCTGTGCCCAGGGCGCGCGCGCGTCGGCGCTACATCAGAGTATATTGGGCAATTCATGATGCGCACGTGGCCGTTTTGCTAGCTCCATATATACCAAATATGGTGTTAAGTGACGTCAATGCATGACGAAAGTATATGACTGATGCAAACATGATAATTCTGACGCGCATGTCATGTAAGAACATGAAAACACACTACGCTCACAGCGTGCTCGCGGCCGTTTCACTAGCTCCACATATACTGAGTCTGGCGTGACGTGACGTGAACAGATGCCGAAGGTAAACGACACATCCAAACAATGTGATCATGACACGGAAGTCGTATACGGCATCATTTACCTCCACCTTGTAACGTTGCGCTGACTTTAAAATGACATATCAACAATTCTTATTCGTGCTTCGTATATCATCGACTCCCACTGCACGTGGGATCTGCCAATTTTTTCCGCGACGTGAATGATCTGTTTTTGTGTACAGTATGTCAACTCCGATTGGGCAGTGCCTTACGAGAACATGTTGCCACTACTGATAGCCAGCCCGTGACGCGGCTATCTAGAAGAAGTGGTGGGCAGTGTGCGTTTTATAGCGATAGCAACTATATGGACACTCTCGGCTGAATTTTGCCGCCGGCGTCGGCGTCCCGCATACGTATCTATATGTGAAAAAAACACAAAAAAGAAAAAAAAACACTCCAGCGCGCGGAATCGAACGATAGACCTCTGCGTCATGAAAGTGACGCGTTAACCACTGAGACACCATGGAGAACGTTTTCCACTGTTTAAACAGCAAGCTATTTATATCTACCACTTACCGCTCATGTGTTTTCGGCATTACCAAAAAGATGGCGCAATGAGCGCGTGTCGCCACATCGCGCAGCAGCACCCGCTCTAATCTCCTACGCGTAGTTTGCCTGACTTAGAGAAGGGGAGTACGCTCCTCGGGCGCCCTTATCTCGCGGTGGCGAGGAGTCGAAGATCGCACGCCTTGGCTGGCCTCGCGCTTTACGTGGAACGATTCTGCTGTAGTTACCGGGCGCACAAAGGTCACTGCAATCATTGCAGTCTCTGTTCGCGCAAAATGTGCGTAACAAATGAGACGCTTATTCGCGTGCATCCGTAGCTGTGAGTATGTTTCGTGCGTAATTTGTGCGCAAGAAACGCGTGACACGTTTCGATCTGCTTTCCATTCTGCGCGTGACCTTTGAAATTGTTGCTATCTCGTTCATTGCTTCGCCTTTGCGGCAAAGCTGTGATTTTTCTTTATCTGTTCGTTTTTCATTCATCTATCTAGCAAGCCCGAGAAAAAAAATTGTACAGAGATTTATGTGATATGATTTTGCCGGTACACTGTAAACAGAAATAAGCCGAAATGGGAGTAAATGACCTTGTCCTCTAGCGCACACCCAGATGGGAGTTTTAAAAAACCCGTCTCTGGGAGTAAAAAATTTACTCCCCATCAGAAGGGGGTTTTCGCATGGTGTCAGGGGGGTTTTTATTTACATCCATAAGGGAACTTTTTCAGGTCAGTATGGGAGTAAATTTTTTGCATTGACCGAGAAAAAAAATTACGTCAGCAGCCGTACCATGCGCAAGCGTAACTTTAATTACATTACATTAATACGCACAACAATGATTACAGTACACAAACATTATCACAACGTTCACGTAATATCACAACACTCGCACTCACCACAGCTTGCCACACGCAGTACACACCTACCATATAGTCACCGAGTATATATAGGCACCACATTCTGACCTCCTGTAGCCCAGGTGAAAGCCTTTTTTTTCTAATAACTAAGCAATAAATACGCACGGCGTAAGTATGAACTTGCGGTGATCTGATGTAAGCACTTCAACACACATGCCTTTTATCCTAATCCTGCCTAATATTTAATATTTTTTTACTATAACGAAAAAGTTATCAGTTGACGCTCTGTCGTACAGGCTGAATTCGCATCAGCAGTGCTGTTTGTGGACCCGTAAAATGCACTGAATCATACACAAAGTGCGCGCGGCCTTGAATGAACACATTAACGAGGCACATTCAGCAGCTCCAGCGATGAACCGAGGTAGACCGCCGCTACCGCGTTCGACGACTAGGCCTCACTCACGAGTACGGCACGGTGATTCGATGAATGACAGCTGGCGATCACAAAATGCTTGCTGATGTGCAGTTTACGTCTCGTTTTTCCCATGAACAGAAATAGGTGTCCGCTATCCACGCAGTTTAAGCTACGGAGCGATAGACTTAAACGAATGAGACGGTTCGCAGTCGCTGTTCCCGTTGCTCGCATGCATTGCATGTATAGCTCGCAGAGCTCGCCACGGCGGCCGGTGCGCAGTGCGAGCTCGATACGATGCCGGCTTGATACCGACGCCATAGCGAGGCCTTCCTACAGCTTAGATGTTGCAGCCGGTGAAATACCGGTGACACTCCGAGAAGCCACTATCGGCGGAGACGGGGTGAGCGCGTCGCCGGCGCAACTCTCAGACCGGTTGCCGGCCAGCCTGCCGTAGTCGAGCGAAGCCCACTTCAGACCACTTCGAAGTTTCTGATGGTGAAACTCCAGGAGCAGCCGCTGACGATCGTAACAGTTTACTTTTGCTACCATTAATTTACTCTTCCAATTTTTTTGTTACTCGCCCCTTTGAAGCGTGGCATTCAGGACGTTTCGTTGAGGAATCGGACCGATGTGCAGCGTGGTTTAAGGTGCGAAATATATTGAAATGTTCCCAGTAAATACCAACCGGTCGTTGCTATTCTTCGCTGCACTTATAATTTCGTTGCCTGTTGACAGATGCTTACACGGTTAGCCACACAAATCACATGTGTTTCACACCGACGTGCAAACATATGCCCGTACAGACACACACACCACACACGCACACACACACACACACACACACACACACACACACACACGTCACGCCCAAAGAGGGTTTTTAAAGCTCCTATAGGGAGTTTGTAACCACGTGACCTGAAACTCCCTGGGGAGTTTAACAAGGTCATGTCGTTCATAAACTCTGTGATTACGGAGGGGGCGTTTTACGATGACATGTGCCGAGTTCACTCCCTACCAGGGAGTAAATAATTGGGGCAGGGGAGTTTTGTGGGCTCATGTGCTGGAGAAACTCCCATTTCGGCTAACTTTTGTTTACAGTGTACCAATGCACAGGGCCACCAGGACAGAACGTGCTAAAGCGGGTGAAAAACATGCAGGTACCTGCAGGAGTGAAAACACTCTTTTTTATGTTACACACAGGAACACTATCGGTTAAGACATTCTCAGAGGAACGGGTTGTTGGAGTCCCACTGCCAGTGACGCGTTCGAAACGGGCGTACTGTCGCCACAACTCGGTTCCGCGAATGCGGCGACTGTTACTAGAAGTGTGGCTGCTTGGGCTAGTTGGTATGGCACGACGATAGTTTTAGGGCGAGAACAAAAACGACTACACAAAGACAAGAAGGACACGAGTGCTAACTTCCAACTCAGTTTATTGCGCAGTGCGCGAAAACATATACAGGAGACAGTAACCATGTGACAAAAACCATATGGCACAAAGAGCAGAACATGCGTAAGAGAAAAACAAAAACAGAAAACACAAGCACAAAAAAGGCAAAGAAAAGTCTATAAGGAAACGAAACGGAAAAGTAAAGGTAATATAACTGCTTGCGCTCACCGAAACCTTCGAGGAACCTCAGTTCCTTGACGATAGTTATAGCGCGAGAACAAAACGACGACACAGAGACAAGAAGGACACGAAAGATACGAACGCTATAACTAAATCCGATAGGTGTGTTCGAAGATTGTTTAAAGCATCTTGTGTTGACTGAAATGCCTGAGAATGACAAGTGATGCTTTTTGGATTTAAGACTGTTTTGTTTTTTTAGCTCACAGCACATCTGTTGGTGTTATGAACCACGTGCGCAGAAACCTCTACTTCCTTTTTCTTCCGATCACTGCAAGTTAGTTAAAGGGCCACTCACCAGGCCCCATATCGAATTTCAGTCAGACAGTGGAAGTTGTTGGGTGTTCGAAGAGGAACAACATCAATCCAAATGGAAATGATGGCAAGTTTTCCTGTTTATTGTATATAGCAAGTTTCCTGTTTATTGTATATTGTGAGTGTGCAATTATTGCCCTAAACACTGTCCAAGCCAATCAACAAGAAAAACAAACGCCCCGCTAGCTCAGTCATTCTGCTTCTGGTCACCGACGCGTGCGGACGCAGGATGGCAGGCTCTTCAAGAGCTGTTACAGCGGCCGACGCTGGCCGCGGTTTCTCGTGCACATCACTTCCCAAGGACTACCGTTTAATTCTGCCACCACTGCCCACAGAAGAAGGACTCAGACGCACGTTGGTTCTGCACTGCGATATCGCAGCGCGTCCGTACGGGATTAATGACTTCCGAAAGCCGTTCAAGGAACTAGGTATCATTCAAGAGGTAAGCGGCATAGGAGCGTATCAGACGTCGCACGTCTGGCTTCTTAACATGAAGACAGATGAAGCCAAGAAGACACTTCTGGACGCTTGCCTACTCTCCGTGAAAGACCGGCCCTGCGTCGTCGTCGACCCAGAAAGGCAAGAGGTGCGTATCAAGTTGCATTGGGTAGCCTTTGACGCCAGCGCAGAGACTGTACGGCGTGCTTTCCGGGAGTACGGTGAAGTGAAAGAAGTCATCAGCGACAAGTGGAGAGACGAAGACTTCGAAGGAGTTGAGTCAACTACAAGATTCGTTCGGCTACTACTTAAAGAAGGCGTTACTACGGATCGCATACCCCACCAGATGCGTCTCGGGAGCGGCATGGCACTGGTGGTCGTGCCAGGAAGAGCGCCGCTTTGCCTGCGTTGCCGGAACACGGGACACATTCGTCGCGACTGCAGGGTGCCCAGGTGCGCTGGTTGTCGCGCTTTTGGGCATGAGCAGGCGGACTGTACTCGTTCCTATGCCAGTGCAGCAAGTCGAGCAACAAATGCCGACCACAGTGAATTGCTCATGGATGAAGAGGAAGCAGAGAAGGCCGCGGCGTCGAAGGCAGGAGCGGAGGCGTCTCATGCAGTGGCGACCAGCGAGAGAAAGATGGAGACACCTAAGGAAGACACAGATGAAAATACGGTTATGGGCACTCCAACGCAAGGGCGTTCGACTCAAATCGAAACCCAGCACAAGGCTGAACCAGTCATCGGGTCCGACGCTACCTCGGACATGGATACAGTTGAAGCTACGCCAGTAAAGCGACGCCTGAACGAGGGAGACGCGGCGTCCCAGCAGCGTCTGGCCCAGGAAGATCAAGGGCAGTGGCGAGTGGCTGGCTCCAAAAAGTCTCGGGGTGCTGGCCGCCTGCGTTCGTCGTCGCTTTCACGCGGCGGCGACGGGACGACGCCTTGAGCGTCGGCCGCACAGTGGTTTAGGTGTTGATAAGGTAAGCGTCTTTCGCTCGGCTTTCTCTCATCACGATGGCGACGATTAGATTGGCGACGCTAAATGTACGTGGGCTTTCTGCCAAACGGCGGCAAAACCAGCTTTACCGCCTGATTATAGAACAAGATCTAGACATCGTCGCTGTACAGGAAACTAAAGTAGAGAGTGAAGAGCACGCTGAGCGAATGGTGCAGCCTTTCACGAGACTGTTTGATGTGTGCGTTTGTCACGCAGTGGGTACATCTGCAGGTTGCCTCTTGTTAATTCGGCAGAGCCTTAATGCGAAAGTGGAGTCTGTAACTACCTGCGAGGCGGGTCGTTTTCTTATATGTGATTTATCCCTACCAAAAGAAAAATGGAGAGTAATCTGTGTGTACGCACCCACGGTGATTCAAGAGCGAAAGGAGTTTTTTGAAAAACTTGATGTGTATTTGGAATGTGAACGTAAACTAATTTTGGCCGGGGATTTCAACTGCGTTTGTTCGAGTATAGATAAATCAAGTTCCAGGTCATACAGAGATTTAAGCACTGCCATTCTAACCGATATGGTGGCGAAAGCTCAGCTAAAGGATGTGGGTGAATGTCTTTGCAGTGGAAAAGCGGTTATGTTTACCCACTTTCAGCGTTCAAGCCATGCTAGACTTGACAGAGTATACGTGTCGTCCGAAATCATTCCTTCGTGCCATGATTACAGAGTTACACCTGTTACGTTTAGTGATCATTGTTTGGTTTCATTCTCAATGGGTAAACATAAAAGGAATAACAAACATTTCTCTTGGGACCTCTGGAAATTTAATGTAAAGCTACTAAAGGATGAAGAGTTTAATCGGATTTTTCTGGAGGGCATAGAAGACTTACTAAATAGAACACTTGAATCCTGGGGACATAAGTGGGAAACATTTAAACAGACCATTAAACTGAAAGCACTTGAGAGAGCCAGTATCCTGAGACATGCTGAAAAAGAACTTGAAGTGCGCTTGCGGGAAAACTTGCAACAGTTAGTAGCGGATGAATGTACTCAGGCCGGAACATTTTCAGAGGAGATAAACATAACTAAACAGAAGCTAGAGTTGATAGACCAAGAACGTTATCGTGGAGCATTGATTCGAGCTCGAGCAGAAAACTTGGTAGCGGGAGAAATGCCAACAAAACGAGCTCTTGGAGCTGAGAAGAGACATGCCTGTAAAAATGAAATAAAAGAAATAGAATATAAAGGAACAAGGTGCCATACGAAAGAAGCAATATCCGGTGCTTTTTTCGAATATTACAAAGAGTTATTCACACCAACCAGTGTACACGCAGAACGTTTTAATAGCGATTTCATTTCATTATTGCCAAGACTTGATGATGAAAGAAAGGAAATTTTAGAATTGCCTATAACAGAGCGAGAAGTTGAAAAAGTAATTGATAAGTTAAACAATGGTAAATCTCCAGGACCAGATGGCCTTAGTGCTGCAGTGTACAAGGAATTCAAACACGTAGTTTCACCTATTTTGAGGGAGGTATTTAACGAGGCTTTTAAGTGTAAACAACTTCCACCATCGTTTTTTGTCAGCCCACACGGTCTTAATACCAAAAACAGAAGATCCCGCGAAGTTAAGAAGTGTTACTGCATATAGACCAATTAGCCTAACTAATGTTGACTATAAAATATTGATGAAAATATTGGCCAGAAGACTCCAGACAGTTATGACAAAACTGATTGGGCCCCACCAAACTTGTGGCATAAAGGAAAGGAAAATAATGACCAACATAAACATAGCACGATCAATCCTAGAAAGTTGTGACGCTATGCATCTCAATGTTGCCATGCTTCAAATTGACCTTGAAAAGGCATTTGATCGTGTGCCGCACGACGTGCTCCTTTCATTACTTGAGCACATTAATGTAGGGAGTTTGATTAGCGAAGGAGTGCGCATGGCTTACACTGGATGCACGATGAGATTGGTAATAAATAAAACTGCGGGTGAGCGTATACCTGTGCTGCGGTCAGTGAGACAGGGGTGTCCACTATCGCCCCTGCTTTTTGCTATTTTTATTGAACCTTTCTGTTTAAGTGTAATTAATAACCCTGAAATAAGCGGATTTAAATTGCACGAAGCTGAGGTTAACCTCCTTGATACGCAGACGACATTGCAGTTTTCTGTACAAATTATGAGAGTATAATGCATGCTGTAAATGCCGTGAAAATTTTTTGCCAGACGAGTGGCAGTGCCGTGAACTGGGATAAGTGACTTGGCTTTTGGCATGGGGAATGGGACGTCAAGCCAAGAGTATTTCTAAACATTAAATGGCAGGAAACACCAGTGAAGTATTTAGGAGTGCCGCTGGAGTTCTATCATGACAGTGAACCGTATTGGAAAAAAGAAACAGAGGCATTGCGCAATGATGTAGAAAAATGGAAAGGTTGGGGTATTTCGATATTCGCACGGGCCACAACGTGCAACTTGTTTCTGGTGAGCAAGCTGTGGTACGTAATGCAAGTTTTTCACTGCAGTAGAATAAGTGTGCAGAAAATACACAGAGTATTTGCAATTTTCATATGGAGCTCTGTATGGGAAAGATCAAGCCGCACAAACCTGTTCAGAAAAGTTAGAGATGGCGGGCTCGGATTAGTTCATTTGTACATAAGACAACTGGTCAATCGTTTTCTTTTTCTCCGTGATGTGGATGAACCCTTTTTGAGAACTGTTATACAACTAAGGTTATCTAGAGTGCTGCCGGGATTTCTCGTATCATCATCAAATATGCAAGGACCAATACAAGGGTATTTAAAAGAAGTTGTTTTGTCTTTCCGCTTTTTGTCAGCGAGATTTTCGTTAGAGTATCTGGCTGAAGTACCACGTAAAAAATTGTATAGAGACCTTGTCGATGTTTTACTGCCTGTTCCATTGTACCGTCAGCTATATTGTGCAGGCCCAGGACAGGATGTTCTGAAACGTGTTAAAAGAATGCTTGTAACGCCAGGGGTCAAAACTTTTTTCTTTAAATTACATACTGGTACCTTACCAGTTAAAACGTGGTTGCAGGATAAGGGAATATTCGTGCCATGGAGCACAAATTGCCACTTGTGTAAAAAACCGGAAACAATTGAACACGTGTTTATTGATTGCTGGAGCGGGGTCTTTTTCTGGGACATACTGCAAAGAACCTTGAAAAAAGAATTACCGTTAAGTCCACATGGCACTCGTTTTCTTTCGGTTAAAAACGAGGCAGGTGTACCTTATGATCTCATCATGCTTCTGGGCCTGCACAGTATATGGAAAACCCGATGTGCCTTTGAAAACTCGGATGTAGAAGTGCTGGCTGTGCGCGAATATTTTTGTAAATCTGTGTGCCATTTTCTCGAAATGCTGATAAGCCAAGAGGATGTGCCAGACTGGATTGGGTGCATTGAGCGATTGTTACAAATGCCCAAGTATTGATTAATAGTCAGCCAAGAGCTGACGGTACCTCAATGAATTCTGTGGGTGTATTTTGTGACGCATTTGAATTTGGATTATTATGTAAATATGTAAAATGTGAACAGTCATGATATGCAAAGCAATAAAGAAAAAAAAGCCCCACTAGCTCAGTCGGTAGAGCATGAGACTCTTAATCTCAGGGTCGTGGGTTCGAGCCCCACGTTAGGCGCTGTTTTTATTTTTCTTTTCGAGTGTTTCCATGTACCATCGCGCGTTAAAGTCTACACCTGCTTCTTTCCAGCCGCCCTCGTTCTTTCTCTTGGTTAACCATGCTGATCTTGTACGCACGAGATGTTGTGCACTGAGGCAATATCTACGTGCCCGACTAGCTCAGTCGGTAGAGCATGAGTCTCAGGGTCGTGGGTTTGAGCCCCACGTTGGGCGCTGTTTTTATATTTCCTTCGAGTGTTTCCATGTACCATCGCGCATCAAAGTCTACATCTGCTTCTTTCCAGCCGCCCTCGTTCTTTCTTTCGGTTAACCATGCTGATCTAGTACGCACGAGATGTTGTGCACTGAGGCAATATCTACGTGCCCGACTAGCTCAGTCGGTAGAGCATGAGTCTCAGGGTCGTGGGTTTGAGCCCCACGTTGGGCGCTGTTTTTATATTTCCTTCGAGTGTTTCCATGTACCATCGCGCGTCAAAGTCTACACCTGCTTCTTTCCAGCCGCCCTCGTTCTTTGTTTTGGTGAACCATGCTGATCTTGTACGCACGAGATGTTGTGCACTGAGGCAATATCTGCGTGCCCGACTAGCTCAGTCGGTAGAGCATGAGTCTCAGGGTCGTGGGTTTGAGCCCCACGTTGGGCGCTGTTTTTATATTTCCTTCGAGTGTTTCCATGTACCATCGCGCGTCAAAGTCTACATCTGCTTCTTTCCAGCCGCCCTCGTTCTTTCTTTCGGTTAACCATGCTGATCTAGTACGCACGAGATGTTGTGCACTGAGGCAATATCGACGTGCCCGACGAGCTCAGTCGGTAGAGCATGAGTCTCAGGGTCGTGGGTTCGAGCCCCACGTTAGGCGCTGTTTTTATTTAGCTTTTCGAGTGTTTCCATGTACCATCGCGCGTCAAAGTCTACACCTGCTTCTTTCCAGGCGCCCTCATTCTTTGTTTTGGTGAAGCATGCTGATCTTGCACGCACGAGATGTGCACTGAGGCAAATCCAGCGTTCCCGGCTAGCTCATTCTTCTTCCGGCAACGCAAGCGAACGGACGCGGAATCATGAGCTCCGATGGAGCGGCGAACGTGGCCTGCGTTAGCCGCGGAAACAGGAACGACGGTGCAGATCAGGACTACGAGATCGTGCTGCCTACTTTGCCTACTGGCCGTGTTGTACTGAACACGTTGTTTTTGCACGGTGATGTGCGTGAGCGTCCCTACAGAGTCGAGGACTTTAAAGACGCCCTCGAGACTGTTGGAGTGCTGCCTGACGTCGTCCCCTTAGGAGCGTGCCAGATTAACCACGTCTGGGCCGTCACCCTCACCAGCGGAGAAGCGACAAGGAAACTGGCCGCGCGGAAAGAATTGAAGGTAAAGGGCCGCCGGTGCATAATTATTGATCCCGAAGAGCAGCAAGTAAAGCTCCACCTGCATTGGATGTTCTACGGTGTCCAAGACGAGGACATCCGGACAGCTTTCGCCGCGTTCGGTAACGTCACTGAAGTGACGCGAGAACGGTGGCGTGTGCAAGGCATGAGGGAGAAAGGCTCGACAACGAGAAGCGTGCTGCTAAAGCTGAAGCCGGGAATGAAGGTGGATGACCTGCCCCACCAGGTGCGAGTCGCCGGTGAGTTGGCCCTCGTCGTCGTTCCCGGGCGGGCGATGCAGTGTTTGCGTTGCCACGGCACGGGCCACGTGCGTCGAGATTGCAGGGTGCCCCGCTGCTCGAAATGCCGGCGTTACGGACACGCAGACGCTGACTGCGTCCGTACTTACGCGTCGGCGACCGGGATTCCAAGGGCTGACGAGCACGACGAACTCATGGACGTCGTCGAGGCTGAGGAAGCGGCCAGGGAACCGAGGAGACAAGAAAGCAGGCGGGGCTTTCCAGCGATGACGCCCCGAAACGAGGTCCTCCGGCAGACCGACAGCCTGAAGCCGACACGACTGGGCCTACATGCTCCCAACCAGTAGGACAGGGTTCGCTGGCGGTCACGGAACGGGACGCCGGTGAACGCGACCTACCAACGCTGAAAGGAGCGGCGAGTGAAGTCGACGGGTCGACCGGAACGGCGGGGAAAGCGTCCAAGGGCGGTGATTTTAAAAGTCCGAAGGACCTACAAGCTGACAAGAGCGGCGTACAAGCACCAACCAGCCTGGCCGTTGCATCGAAACGGCCCCACCCTCCGAACAGCAATGACTGTCCTGAGGAGACGCTGGCCGGCGTCGAGGAACCCCCTGCAAAGACGCCACAAGTACGGCGGTCCACCCTCCGGCCGTGCCCGAACATTCCTCCCGACAAGCGCGGCGGCAACGTCGAGCAAGTTGGGCAAGTTCAAGCCACGGCGTCGGACTTTAGCCCTGGTGATGGAGCCGTCTAGCCAAGTGCTAGACGCGAGAGGTGGGCCTAATGCTGCTGGTCTCTTTCCCTATCGGCAAAATGGCACCTGTCTGTCCGTTAATTGTCGCTACCATTAACGTTAGAGGATTGGCAGGAAAGAGAAAGCAGAGCCAGCTTTACCGACTTCTAACTGAGCGTGACATAGACGTCCTGGCAGTTCAGGAAACCAAAGTAGACGGCGAGGAGGAGACTAGCAGCATGGTTCAACGTTTCGCGTCCAGATTTTATGTTGTCGTGAGTCACGCAGTAGGCACATCGGCTGGCTGCATACTTTTTGTTAAGAAGTTACCGGGGCTTGAAGTGCTCGACCACTTTTCGTGTTCGGCTGGCCGATGTGCTGCGCTTGATTTTTCACTGAACAACGCGGATTGGCGTATTTTGTGTATTTACTCGCCTAATAAGGTTGAGGAAAGGGCTCACTTCTTTCTTGGTTTAGAGGATCGACTAGCTGTAGGAAAGCATTTGATTATGCTTGGCGATTTCAACTGTGTCCTCAGTGCGCGAGACAAAACTAGCACTCGAGCTTTTAGAGATAAAAGCACCAGCGTTCTGACACGCATAGTTGAAAAGTGTGAGCTTGAGGATGTCGCGGAAAGTCTCTGTGGCTCGGGTGCAGTAAAGTACACGCGCTTCGAAGGCTCTAGCCATGCAAGGTTGGACCGGATTTATGTGTCTTTGGAGATCCTGACGGAGTGTTCCAATTATGAAGTAGTGCCTGTTTCCTTTTCGGACCATTGTTTAGTCCAGTGCTCTATTGGAAGTTTAAAGAAACGTAACAACTTTTCATGGGATCTATGGAAACTAAACGATAGACTGTTGCAAGACGAAATTTTTATTCAGGCCGTAAATGATGAGATTAGCAAATTAGACCGCAGCAAAGGCCTGCACCTTTGGCAGCTATGGGAATTATGTAAGGAGACTTCAAAATTAAAAGCGATAGACAGGGCAACGCGTATACGGTACGATTACAAAAAGGAAGAAGCAGATTTAAAAGCTCTGCTCGATAAGCTTGTCAAGCATGAATGCCGAGAACCCGGCAAATGGTCAGAAGACGTTCGAAAAGTGAAGCTAAAAATAGAGCGACTGGACGAACAGCGTTATCGCGGCGCCCTGGTGAGGGCAAGGGCGGATGACTCAGCTGCCGGTGAAATGCCCTCGAAGCGTGCGCTCGGCTTGGAAAAAGCACGAGCCGAGACGAACCACGTTCGGGAAATCGAATGGGGAGGGAAAATATCAACAGATACAGACTATATCAAAACGGCGTTTACCGAGCATTATAGGGCATTGTTCACTGTGCGTGACATAGATTTCGAGAAATTTGAGCACGACTTTCTGCCTCTCATTCCCCGCATCGAGGATGAAAGGAAAGAGTATTTAGAGCGGGTATTAACGGAAGTCGAGGTAGAGGAAGCGATTGAAAAGTTAAATCCTGGGAAATCGCCTGGGCCTGATGGGTTAACGGCTGCTTTTTACAAAACGTTCAAGCACAAACTGAGCCCGATACTGACAGTTGTTTTCAATGAAGCATACAAATTGGGCACATTGCCTCCGTCGTACCGGTCGTCCCATACTGTATTAATACCCAAAACCGATAACGTCGACAAACTAAGATCTGTCACAGCGTACAGACCGATAGCTTTGACTAACGTCGAATATAAGATATATATGAAAGTATTAGCACGCAGACTACAGACTGTGATTCGGGGTATCGTCGGACCTCATCAAACATGTGGTATTAAAGGGCGGTCTATTGTCACCAATATCCATAAAGCACGGAGCATACTAGAATGGTGTGATTATTCACTTGAGCGGGTCGCCATTCTACAAATTGATTTAGAAAAGGCTTTCGACTGTGTAGACCATAGGATTTTGTTTGCAATTTTAAATCACGTTAATCTTGGTTCGGTTATCTGCGAGGGAGTGACTCTGGCGTACCAGAACTGCACTACGAGATTGATTGTAAATAAGAGACTGGGGCACCCATCAGTGTGCAACGTTCGGTTCGCCAGGGCTGCCCCCTCAGCCCCCTCCTTTTTTGTATTTACATTGAAACACTGTGCATGAAAATAATCAGAGACAATGGTATCCTTGGTTTTAACTTACAAGCCGCAGAAGTGAAACTGCTGGCTTATGCAGATGATATTGCTATCTTTACTCGTGACCAGCGGAGCATCACACAGTCTGTCCAATGTGTCCGTGAGTTCAGCCAAGTTACCGGTAGCGGCGTGAACTAGGGCAAGTGCCTTGGGCTCTGGCACGGGTCCTGGCGAGCGAAACCTGACCACTTCGCAAACATGCCTTGGGTGACGACCCCAGGCAAGTACTTAGGCGTTCCACTAGACTGTTATCGCGACAGCGAGCAGTATTGGAAAGGGCAGGTTAAGGAGACACGAGAGAAAGTGGAGAAGTGGAAAGGAGGCGCCCTTTCGATCTTTGCCAGAGCCACAATTTGCAACTTGTTTTTCATCAGCAAGTTGTGGTATGTTATGCAGGTCATACATTGTTCACGGACTAATGTGCAGAAACTGCACAGGATATTTGCGACATTTATTTGGGCTTCTGAATGGGAGCGATGCAGTCGCACAAACTTGTTTAGACGGGTGAAACACGGAGGTCTCGGACTAGGCCACCTCTTTCTACGACAATTAGTTAACCAGTTTTTGTTTTTTAGAGATGCGACAGACTCTTTTCTACGCGCAGTATGTCAACTCAGACTAGCAGGCGCACTCCCTGAATATGTTGTTTCAATCCAACATTGTGTGGGAGGGATTGGGGGCTATTTCAAAGAAATTGTGTTCAGTGTAAGGTTTCTCACTGTACGTTTTTCATGAGAGTATCTGGCTGCCGTAAGACGAAAAGAACTTTATTTTGCGTTATGCGATATCGTTTTTCCAGTGCCTATATACCGATCTTCATTCAGTGGAGGCCCAGGTAGCGATGTTCTAAAGAGGGTTAAAAGAATGCAAGTCATGCCGGGAGCTAAAACCTTTTTCTTCAAGCTGCATAGTGGGACACTGCCTGTTAAAACTTTTTTGGAGAAAAAGGGGTGCTATTTGCCTTGGGGTACCCATTGCTTTATTTGTAAGCTGCCAGAAACGGTAGACTATGTTTTTCTACAGTGTTGGGAGGGGGTTTATTTTTGGGATGTTTTGCAGAGATCAGTAAAAAAAGAATTCCCTTTGGACTCGCATGGTATTAGATTTCTAAATGTAGACAACGATGACGGGGCTCCTTTTGACGCGGTTATGCTCATGGGCCTCCAATGCATATGGTGAGCGAGAATGGCAGGTTACCACTGCGATAAGGATGCACGGCCGGCATATGTCTATTTCAGAAAAAGCATTCACTGGTTCCTTGAGATTTATAAAGGGGACCGGAGCCACCAGTATGGCTTCCACGACTTGAGCCTCTGCTGACTTTGCGAGTGTTATAGTAACGAAATCAGCACCATGCAGGTTGACTGTTATGTCATCATGTAAATATTGTACATTTCATACCTTCTTACCAGTGTCACTTGTATTATGTGGTTGGTACAAAAGCAGGTAATAAAGAAAAGTTCCCGGCTAGCTCAGTCGGTAGAGCATGATACTTTTAATCTCAGGGTCGTGGGTTCGAGCCCCACGTTAGGCGCTGTTTTATTTTCGTTTTCAGGTGTTTCCATGTACCATCGCGCGTCATAGTCTACACCTGCTTCTTTCCAGCCACCCTCGTTCTTTGTTTTGGTGAACCATGCTGATCTTGTACGCACGAGATGTGCACTGAGGCAAATCCAGCGTTCCCGGCTAGCTCAGTCGGTAGAGCATGATACTTTTAATCTCAGGGTCGTGGGTTCGAGCCCCACGTTAGGCGCTGTTTTTATTTTTCTTTTAGAGTGTTTCCATGTACCATCGCGCGTCAAAGTCTACACCTGCTTCTTTCCAGCCGCCCTCGTTCTTCGTTTTGGTGAACCATGCTGATCTTGTACGCACGAGGTGTTGTGCACTGAGGCAATATCTGCGTTCCCAGCTAGCTCAGTTGGTAGAGCATGAGACTTTTAATCTCAGTGTCGTGGGTTTGAGCCCCACGTTGGGCGATGTTTTTATTTTTATCTTCGAGTGTTTCCATGTACCATCGCGCGTCAAAGTCTACATCTGCTTCTTTCCAGCCGCCCTCGTTCTTTCTTTTGGTTAACCATGCTGATCTTGTGCCATCGCGCGTCGAAGTCTATATCTGCTTCTTCCCAGCCGCACTCGTTCTTTGTTTTGGTGAACCATGCTGATCTTGTACGCACGAGATGTTGTGCACTGAAGCAATGTCAGCGTGCCCGGCTAGCTCAGTCATTCTTCCGGCAGCGCAAGCGCACAATCACAGGATCGTGTGCTCCGACAGAGCGGCGATAGCGACCCGTGCCGGCCGCGGAAACAGGATTGATGGTGAAGATGATAAAGACTACGAGATCATGCTGCCTACGTTGCCCACCGGCCGTGTTGTACTGAACACGGTGTTTTTGCACGGCGATGTGCGTGAGAGGCCTCACAGAGTCAAGGATTTCCGGGGCGCCCTCGCATCAGTTGATGTGCTTCCTGACGTCTTGGCGTTAGACGCATACCAAATTGACCATGTGTGGGCGGTGACCTTGAACACCAGTGACGCCACCAAGAAACAGGCTGCGGTTAAGGGACTTAAGGGGGGACGTGGCTTTGGGATCGCGAAAAATGACAAAAAGATAGATTTTTTGAAACTCAAGTTTTCAGTTTCTGGAACCTTTTTACTATCTGGTTCCAAAATATCTACACTGAAAAGTGCGCAGAAGTGCTTCGGAAAATTCGTTTCACCCACCTAGGTAGGAAAATTTTTCGCGGAAATGGCGAGAAAACGGCGTTTTTCAAAAAATATAGCTTCGCGATGCTTGAGCCGGGAGCCGGCTTCTTGGGCTCATCGGAAAGAGAATTTCTCCGTGTTTAATTTTCCCGCCTCAGCTGGCTCCTCCCTTTAAGAACAAGCGAGCAAAAAGCAAGTGTTTGAAGGTCGTTTTGAGGCCCTTGATTGGCCGTGGCCACCTTGTTGCCTCAGCTCGCCTCGCCATTGGCCCGATGCTCACTCCGGGAGATCGTCATCTGCTGCTTGTGTGTCGCGAGGAGATGACTCTCGAAAATCACCACTTCGTGACGTGTTCACGGGTTGATAATCACTGAAGACAACGCCTCTTCTAAACAATGCCTGGGGAATGGCTCGCGCTCCCAGCAGAGTTGGCCTGCCTTCAGTTTTGAGCAAGCGCCGCGCGGTGGCGCTCGCAACTGAGACTATTTTCAAAGCACTGGGGTTTAGGGACAGCGAGGGCAAAATAGACTTTAAGCGGGTAGACTTAACTAGAAGGAGGTTATCTGATTGGTGGCTAAAGTCAAGGCACGAGTGAAAATTAAACCCTTCACTGCGAAGTACGAATCCTCAACTTCATTCTTTAAAGGGAAAAAAAAAGATAAATGTAGTGGTTAGTTCACTAAGTATCATGGCTAGGTGGCGTTAGCCGCCGCCCGATCTAAAGGGTACCGCCACAACCATCCATCCATCCATTATCATGGTCAACGTTTATAGACTAGGTAAGGTGCAAAAGTCCCCGCGTCAGACTACTCGTCACACGGCGCCGGAACAGCTTCCGGTTTGGTGGCACTGGCGGCGCAACAAGCTTCCGCTAGCAGATGAAAACGCGTAGTCGTCGTGGCAAGACGCCGTGGCGGCCATTCTCAAAGAACTTTGCCAACAGTATATTATCGAGATTTGTTGTGCTGCCGCAGAAACTTAATACTGCGTAATATTTAGTGGTGTAAGGCAAATACAGTATAATTATGTTTTTCTGAACTGCCCACAATAAACAATGCTTGATATATATAGCATAACATACGAGTCTGTCGGTTAGTTGCTAGTTGGTGTACGTTCGCAATAGATTTTTAGACGCGAAAAACCCAATTACAATGTCTGGCGTCCTCTTTTGTGGCTGTGTTTTTCGGGCTTGAAAACAAATTACAACTATGTGACGCAATCTTGTGGCTTTTGTCTGGTTAAGTAGTCAGACTTTTTTTTTTCATGTCAGTCACACTCTTTAGCAACTCAGACCGTCTAAAAGCTACGCATGCAGCCATTTTCTTGAGCATGTCTTCCCTCTGCTTCTTCTGGAGTTTTTTTTAATGAAACCTGTTAACACAGCTGCAGCCAAAGCTTCGAGCAGAGACCGCACTTTGGGGTATCGGTGAGCACTTCGTAGTCATTACTCACGAATCTGCCTGCTGACGCATTGGGACAACACACTTGCAGCTTTTCTATGTCATCAAGAAGTCCTACCCATTGGTTGATGGTATCTGCTTTGCCAGGCGACTTGGCTAAGCGATAGTGACAGCTGCTAATGGTGACTGTCATGTCTTTTGTGACGACAACGCATTTCTCCATAAATAGCACTCTCTTTTTTTATTTGAGCCCTAGAGACACCACAAGACGTTTTGTCTCGCCATTCTCAACATCGTTCCGCCAGCATGCAAAAAAGAAAAAACGTTTTCCATGTCTTGAAGCGAAATGACGCCTCTAGTTGACGGCATACTTTCAACTTTCAGTACTGTTGGCATATCGAGACTTATTTCACTGTTTTTCACTTATTTCACTTATTTCACTGTTCAGCTCAGTGATCGGAGATTGTCTATTCGTTTTCGCCGATGATATTCTGGAAAATACCCCACTCCTATCGGGCAGCTTTCGCTTCTTTGTCGCGGGCCCCGCGACAAAGGTAAGCGGGCAATTTCGGGAATATTCGTGGAACGCATCCTTCAACGAGGTCCCACTTTCCTCTTGCGATTTGTACTTCCTTACCATTAGACGTGAGTGAAAGTCTTCAGGATGTCCTTCTCATGAAAGTGCATATCACACACACGTGAGGTGCTGGGCAGTTTCTTATCCGCACGAGGAATAGCGTGGTCCCATACCTCTCGCTGCTCAGGTACACGTGGGCACAAAAGAAATGTAGTGGTGTCTCTCATTTCCCATAGCTACTCTACAGCCGAGAACGCAACATCCGGGCATGATGAAAACACGCAACACATTCAAAGCAGAACAGGGCGCGTTGAAGCACGAAAATGTTCACGCAGATAGAAGCGTCCACAGATATCGACGCACTGCAACATGCACAGTGATGGACGTTACGGGAGTGACACGAGCGAGCTAGGTGTTCTGTGAGCGAGCATGCAGTCAGTGAATCTGGATGCGACAGCAGCGCCACTTTTGTCGCTGGCAGCGGCCGCACCGCGCAACATCGCTCAGTTTTGCAACTTACCTAGTCTAGAAACGTTGATGACGGCAGCGGGCGGTACCAGCTAGGCGTTTTTCATCTGCGGCCCATAAGGGCGCGTGAGTCAAGAGTTGTTCGAGACCTGCAACTGTGCACCACTATTTCGGAGGCTATGCAAAGTGTTGCGTTGTTGCACCGTCCGCCACAGGTGACGCTAGCGACCGAGAACATTCTAAAATAAAGGAGGGAAAGGGTGTGGCAGCCGTTTTTCTTCTCATGCGGCAGGCATCTCCTAGAGGAGGCGTTGCTTAAGATATAACCACGCTTTAGTTACGAGCAGCAAGCGGATGCGTGATCAGGTTACTACGAGCAGGAGCGCAGTCTACGAGTGCGGCGCGTCATCAGAGTTGGCTTTAGGCCTAACTCCGCTGACAGCGAGACTGCGGGCAGGAACTACGCGCAAGCGCACTCTTGGCGACGTGCTTCTTCGCAAGGAATGTGCCACGTCACTCGCTAGCTCCTCTGAATAACGTACGGGCATTTTACGCATCGGCAGCGGAAAACACAGTCAAGCTCGTCACCCCCCCCCCCCCCCCCCCCCCCCACACACACACTGCCAAAGATCGCTCGGTACAGCGGCTACTAGTTTCGCGCGTCGTCATTCGAAAATGCGATGCCAAGTGCAGTGTATGCCGATTTTTTGTCTTCGTAGTTACACATTTCGCGCATCGTCATCGAACGCCGCCGGAAAGTGCATTACTCGCCGGCTGCTCTGTCCACGCGGCCGGGCACCCACGGTCATATGGAGGGCTGTCAATAAGCATTTGTAATGCGATTCAGACGTGCTTGGAGCCATGCTTGATATCGCCATGAACGTCTATGAATGTTTCGAGGTTAATGAATTGCTGTAGATTAAAGTTTCCGCGACTGGCTGTATGACGATGCGTTTCACAGCTAGAGCAGCGAAAGAGCATGTATGAATCAGGGGCACAAATTTTTATATGCCCGTTTCGTGTTATTAATTATACTGCTAGAAATTCCCGTCCCACCAGTCTTCTGCCCATAACTTTGTTATTTAAAAAGAAGGCATAGGCCGTCATGGTGTGATGCATTTTTCTGATGCAATAAACCTCTCTCCAAAGAAAGAAAAGTTCAGTGAATATTTGTAATCAAGTACTTAATTACGCTAATTTCAACTTCAGCACAAAAAGTATGTGTAATTATTTCAGTATATGGTTTTATTCAGTTACAATCTTTTCTGTCATACCTATCACACCACTCCTTCATACAAAGAACTTGGTTTGAAATCCATACTTGCTCTTTGTAAATCATGAAAAGGAGTAAATCATGAAAAGAAGTCAAATATCACAAGAAAAACCTGAGATCACAATCTTTAGGTGTTTTAGAGACGTAAAGAAAAGTTGAAACTTTAAACGCAGCTTTCTCATTAGTTTTTTTTTTACACTATGCTGAGCCCCTCCACATGGTTCAATGAATAAATAAGTTGTTTCTCGTAAAGTATTTGCAGTATCGCTTAAAAATTTTCATGGAAGCATTGTGAGGTCATTCTTAGTGTATGTGCCAATTTTCATCAATATCTAACGAGAAACAAAAAAGTTCATTGAAAAAACCCTGACAAAAACTTCGACAGGCTTTTTCTCACAAGTGTGTTTTGGACATTGTGCATTGCTTGTGGAAAGAGTAGCACGGGAACGACTGGACCGATTTTGATTCTGTTTTTTTTCCTGAATTCCTGAACACTGCTTGTAGGTAAAGCAATCCTAAATTTCTGTTTTATGTCCCTGTTATTTTTCTAGACGATGATTTGTCCATGCCACTGTTTTTGACAATGTGTGTCGGCAGCCATGATGATCTCTAAAAAAAAAGAGAACCTATTAAAAAATTCTGAGAGTGCCATACCCTGTAGCTTTCTTTTGAGTAAAGATCAACACCTTTTGCAGCTTCCTGGCATGTTTTGTTGCAGCGCTAGGCTTTCCACGAGCAGACCATGTATTGGGATCGTGTAGCATTATGTAACTTGAGAACTACTAAAGCTATCATGATGAAACTGCATATTTCCCTATTCTAGACACTTATGAGTATGCATGCCAAATTTCATTGCTGTAGGTCAACAAATAAAAGAGTTTTTTTTTCAATGCCACTTTCCCCCTTGAAGTGAAAGGCCACCAGTGTATCATCTTGGACTCAGAGAACCAGCAAGTGAAGCTTCGCCACCACTGGATGCATCACGGCGTCCTAGATGAAAATATTCGCACGGCTTTTGTGGCCTTCGGCAAAGTCACCGAGGTGACTCGAGAGCGTTGGCGGGTCCAAAGTATGAAGGAAAAGGGCACAACCACAAGAACCGTCCTGCTGAAATTGAAGCCCGAATACAAAGTGGACGACCTTCCCCACCAAGTCCGGGTTGCGGGGGAGTTGGCAACCGTTGTGGTGCCCGGACGAGCCATGCAAGTGCCTACGATGTCATGGCATGGGACACGTCCGCTGAGACAGCAAGGTGCCCCGGTGCTCCAAGTGCCGTCGTTATGGGCATGTGGACTGCGTACGCACCTACGCGTCGGCCGCAGGGCTAACGAAGGCAGACGACCGGGAGGAAACGATGGATGTCGTCGAGGCAGAGGAGGCGGCTCGGGGCACCGACGAGGCCATAAAGCAGGCCGGACCTCGAGACTTGTTGGCGCCTTTCTGCGGTGAAGCCCCAAAAAAGGAACACCCCGGCGGACCAAGAAGCGCAGGACGACTCGGCAGGGTCTGTCAACCAACCGGCGGCACAGGTTCTGCCTGCGGCTTTAGGAGACGACACCGGTAAGGGTGACACACTAACTCTCCTAAAAGCGGCGGGTGACACATCCATGTCCTCCGTGGTGATGGTGAAAGCCCCCGAAAGCTCACCAGCACCCAAGGTCGGCGAGCACAAGGATGCCAACGAGCTACCGCTGGAGAAGGGTGGCGTTCAGCACCGACCAACGTCGCCGCGGCTTCCAAACGTCCCCCCCCCCCGGCCAGCAATGAGAGTGCTGAAACGACCATGCCTGACACCGAGGAACCGCCAGCAAAGACTTTGCAACGACGGCGGCCGTCTATTCGGCCACATCCCAACTTCCCGTCTGATAAGCGCGGCGACGACGTCGAGCCAGTCAGGCAGTCAGCTCCGCCGGACGGCACCGCCGGCGATGGTACGGTCTAGCCATGGGCTAGACGCGAAGGGTGAACGCAATGCTGCTGGTCTCCTTTCTTATCTTCAAAATGGCACCTGCTTTTTCGTTGAATGTCGCCACTCTTAGCGTCAGAGGACTGGCAGGTAAACGAAAACAAAGCCAGCTTTATCTTCTCGTAACGGAGCGCGACATTGACGCGTTAGCGGTACAGGAAACGAAAGTTGATGGTGAAGCAGAGACCGGCAGCATGGTGCAACTGTTTGCATCAAGGTTTTTGTTGTAGTTAGCCACGCGGTGGGCACATTGGCTGCGGACTTTTGTTAAAAAGTTGCCTGGGCTTAAAGTGAACGCCCATTTTTCTTGTTAAGTGGGCCGATGTGCTGTTCTCGACTTTCCTCTGAATAACACCGAGTGGCGGGTCGTGTGCGTGTACACGCCCAGCAGGGTTGAAGGGCAGTTTTTTCTCAGCCTTGAGCAACGCCTCTGCGTGCGAAAGAAAATAGTAATGCTGGGCGACTTTGATTGCGTTCTCAGCGCACACGACAAAACAAGTACTCGGGGTTACAGAGATAAAGTACCGACCTCTTGACTAGTATATTGTCGCAAAATGAGACGTCGAGAATGTAACGGAGTGTATTTCAGGCACAAGTGTGGTCAAGTACACGCGTTTTGAAGGTTCTAGCCACGCAAGACATGACCGCATTTACGTTTCCGTCGACATCCTACTAGAATGCACTAGTTATGATGTCATCCCTGTGTCTTTTTCCGATCACTGCCTAGTCCTCTGCTTTATCAGTATTACGAACAGAAATAAGTCATTCTCATGGGAACTGTGGAAATTGAACGATAAGCTTCTGCACGACGACATTTACCCCCGAATGCAGAGATGTTGCTTGGCTCGCAACTTCGACTTGACTTGAGCAAGTGGGCGTGAAGCAAGCAGCGGACTTCAAAATGCCCAAGTCAGCCTTCGCGTTTCATAGATGCTCAGGCTATCTTGCTTGGTCAAGTCAAGAACGAGCTTCAAAGCAGAAACACGCTGCTCGCCTGCTAACGAGGGTAATAATGAAGTTGTTCGCGTAAGGCATGTGTTACAGCAAAAAAAAAAAAAACCATACGTTTTAAAATAACTATAAAAATAGAGGGCCACAAGCATATTTTTGCCATTTTACGGCTAACGAGCGGCACGTGGGGCCTGCCGCCACAGCGATGCGCAGTGTAGCTTCTGTAAAGCGTTCATTGCCCGCTGGTTTTAGTGGCCACCCAAATGCGGCGCGTTTCTCCACGGTTGCTTGTTTGGAGGTGAAACAAGCGTCGCGTTGGGTTCTTTCGTCGTTATTTTTTTTTCAATTGAATGCCATGGCGTGTATTTGTGCTGACCTGGCTCACGAGGTAACGCGATTTTCACGGTATTTGCCTTGCTGTTCGCCTGTGGACATGCTTGTAGTGGGCTAGGTCGCAGTTATATTTGAAGAAAAAAAAAACTAGTTCTGAGAACAAATGTGATTCGTATTCTTTTGTTGAGCTTTGTAAACAAGAAAAAAAAAAAGCATTTTGTCTCGCGGGGTGCAGCAATGTCTCGGAGCATGATGGTGAAGGGGATCGAAAACCCGTGATAGGGGCACCTCTTTTTTATGTGTGTGGAATTTCACATAGCGTTGTGTCACAAACGATGCCTTTCTGAGCGAGAAACAGCGCCCTAGACGGGACGAAAGGATAGACGAGGCACACAGACACAGCGCCGAGTCAATTTTGTACAGAAAGAGACGGAAAATGTCATCGTGTTTTAGAAAAAAAAAAACAGAAATAGCCTTTGCTGTTACGAAACACTTCGGCGTCCTCACCACCGGGGCTATTAATACGCAAGTGTGTGTAGTCGACACAACCTGCAACGCCAGGGAACTCGGCAAATTTATAAGAGTCCCGCATAACTACAGAAAGTGCTGCCGGTAGCGGAAAGCGCACCAGCATCGTGTGCAGGTGCTTTGCGATGAGTAGCGACTTTTCCTACTGCACGGAAAACTGTCGACTACGGAATGCGGACGAGATTCCCGGTGACTGTTTGGAATGTGCCAGCGCCGTAAAACCTGAGAGCCATCAGTAACTGTAACATTTGAGACACAGGGTGTCTTCGGTTGTCCGCACTTTCACGGAGCGGCAACATACCCAGCAGCTGCCGCACGGCGTTCTTCATGAATCTGTATCGAGCGTGGAATTGTTGCTCGTCGTACAACTTCATTGGATTTCTTCGGTCACGTAAAGCTGGTCAAAGAATCTTTGGCAGGCAGTGCGCCTCAGAAAATGCTACGCTTATGGCGAGGTAAGCAAACTCAAAAGCGGCCACCCTCCGCGCGACGTCCATTCGAGAGGAGGCCTATGTTGTAATAACGCGTGAAGTCGCTTTCAAGCTAGCCCCGCTACAGTTTACTAAAAGAGGGCAGTGGATGTACTCCACAGCTACTCTGACGCTTTTGGCGTCACATAAGAGAGATGGCGCCACAGGCATCTTCATGGAAGCTTCACCTGCAGAAGCTGCTCGCTGATGACCGTTCGTAAAAGTTGGAACGTGCATTTATTCGATATTTGTAATGAACTTGCATGCTTTGACTGCCCTCTGATTATATTAGGAGCTTCTCGTGATCTCGCTTCACAGTGTTTTCCTTTTCTTTTGCGATACAGCTTCCCGAAAATTAGCCCGATGGCAGCCGGCGCAGTCTGTGCATTCTCCTTTCTAGTACGACGCAGCTAACGCTTTGTGTGTGTGTGTGTGTGTGTGGGGGGGGGGGTTCGGAGGGTGTGTGCTTGAGTTAGTAGAGTATTCCTGATAAGCACTATATTTGTTCAGGCCACATCGTGTTTCCTCGAATATAACACCTCATCGAAAAGGATGATGTATCCCACAAATTATATGGTTTGATACAGTGACCAAACGTACGGTTCATGCTGTGTAGACCTAACCCAAAAGAGATTCGCAACAAGATTATGCCCACCCTTTCACGACATAATTAGAAAACAGCGCACATTCACTTCCTAGAAAAGCTTTAACATGCAGGCATGCTGGCTGGGTTTGCGCCTTTAGTATAAAATGAAAATATAGTGTTTAAATAATTTTTGTTCTGCTTCAGTTGTAGACCATGGCACAACAGTTTTCTGGGGATTATTATAATCATAATTATGCAGATACACGTATGTTTGACATATGTAGAGCGACATAGTGAAAAAACTAAATAAATATACACACGAAGCTTCTGCTTCTGACATGAAGCTCTTATTTGCAAGAACTGAAGTACACCATCTAGCCACTGATTTAGACACCTTATTCACTTCATGTGTGACGGCTCATCTTCAGCTGCTTGGCCCTCTGCCGCTTCCCTGCCTAATTGTCAGTGTTCCGTCCTTTCAAATTGAATGAAGACTTGTGACAACGTAAAAGTAATTACTTTCGCTTCGAGGGTAGCTGCGTGCACACTGCAACCAACTTCAATTGAGAGTTTGCGCTGAACAATTGCCAGTATGTCCTTAATACTGTCAGAGTGCAGCCTACTCTGGCAAAAACATTCTGTGAAGATATCCTCGAGCTTTTTCATGAAGCTGTACAGCTGACTTGAGGGATGAAGGGGGCCTCCTCGGTCACAAAGGTTGGTCAGCTGCACAAGTTGAAAACAGCCTCGGCGTGGTTAATGGGTTAAGTATGCGCACTTTTTTCCATCGATAATATTCACAGACGCGGTTGCAAGTGGAGTTCACAAACTGCGTTGGTGTCTTCCAGAAGCTTGTCCGCTCTGTGCTAGTTCTTCTCGCATTCTTTCGGCCTGTTTTCATCCTTCAGGACGCCAAACAATGACAGGTCCTGCTTACTCTTCACAAACACGTTGCCTGTTAGACACCCAAGCGCCTAATAGTGGTTTTGCCGTTGTCGCGGCATGGTTACAATATGCACTGTAAAGCATACTGTCATCTTGCGTGGTGCGTAACGCTCAAAGCTGACGGCAAAAACTCGGCGCAACAATGTCCACAGCCACAAAATGTGGCTCAAACTCTGTTGCTCTGCAGGACTTGACCGGCTCACAACCGGCTCAGCTGTAACGTCCCTCCCAAATTCTTCCATTGATGGCGATGCCAGCGCCGCCGCTCGTCTGACCAGAGAACCACAAACGTGCTTCATTTCTGGAGCCACCCCTTTGCATACCCTCCGCCGGAGAGTGAGCCCACTGCCCCCTTTTAGTACACTGTAGCCCCGCAGCTGACTTGAAACTTGTCCTGACTTTGACCGAGCCAAGTCGCCTTCAAGTCTTCCGCAAATTCGAGAACGATTTATGGTGACCGGCAAGACTGTCTTGAGCCAAGAACGAGTCAAGTACCAGTTAAGTAACATATCTGCATTCAGGGGTTATAATCCGGAAGTGGAAGAAGAAATTAGTAAAATAAGCCCCAGCGAAAAAATTCACCTTTGGCAACAGTGAGAACTGTGCAAAAAAAAGCTTAAAGTTAGAGCAATAAACAGGACTACGAGCATTCGGTACGATGTAAAAAAGAAGCAGACTGAATTTAGGCTGTTACTCGACAAGTTACTCATGCACGAGTGCCGAGCCCCGCGAAAGTGGAGTGAAGGTATCAGAAAAGATATCAGAAAAGCAAAACAAAAGTTAGAGCAGCTGGATGAAGAGCGTGATCGAGGCGCGCTTGTGAGGGCAAGGGCGGGGGACACTGCAGCAGGTTAAATGCCGCCGAAACGCACTCTAGGCTTGGAAAAAACCCGCGCGGAAAGAAACTGCGTACATGAGATAGAGCGGGGCGGCACCGTATTAACTGATCCTGAAGGCATCACAAGAGCTTTCACGGACCATTATCGCGAGTTGTTCGCATTGCACGACGCAAATTCAGTGAGCTTCCAGACTGAATTTCTGCCATTGTAACCCCGTCTGGATGACGAAAGAAAAAAGAGCTTGGAGCGTGCAATAACTGCGACCGAAGTAGAGGCCGCCATAGACAAGTTGAACCCAGAGAAGTCACCCGGTCCAGATGGTTTCACAGCTGTCTTCTATGAAGAGTTTAAGCACGAAATGAGCCCTATCTTGACAGGAATATTTAATGAAGCCTATAAATTAAATACCTTGCCGCCATCATACAGGACGTTCCATACTTGTTCTCATACCGAAAACAGGATTCACGTGAACTGAAGGCTGTCTCTGCGTATCGTCCTATAGGCCTAAAAAACGTAGACAATAAAATCTACATGAAGGTATTAGCTAGAAGATTACAGGCAGTGATAAAGGACATCGTGGGGCCTCGCCAAACGTGCGGCATCAATGGGCGCTCCATCGCCTTGAATATTCACAAAGCTCGCAGTGTTTTAGATTTCTGTGATTCTTCCGATGGAAAAGTTGCCATATTACAGATTGATCTAGAAAAACCTTTTGATTGTGTTGACACCCCAATTTTATTTTCTGTGTTAAATCATGTTCACGTCGGTTCTGTTATTTGCGAGGGAATAGCCCTGGCATACCGGGACTGCACGACGAGGTTGATTGTGAATAAGAATCTGGGGGCCCTCATTAACGTGCAGCGTTCGGTTCGTCAGGGTCGCCCTCTCAGCCCTTTGTTATTTTGTATATATATATAGAAATGTTGTGCTTGAAAATAATCTATGACAAAGGAATTCACGGTTTTGAGTTGCAGGCAGCCAAAGTTAAGCTGCTCGCTTATGCAGATGATGCGGCTATTTTCTCAAGGGATCAAGACAGTATTAAGCGGGCTGTTGGTACTGTGCGTGCTTTCAGTCGAGCTACTGGGAGCAGTGTTGACTGGTCAAAATGTGTGGGGCTTTGCCATGGATCGTGGGCAACGAAGCCAGACCACTTCGCTAACGTGCCCTGGGCAACGATCCAAGGCAAGTACTTACGCGTCCCGCTTGGCGCATATCGCGACAGCGACCAGTTTTGAAAAGGCCAAATTAAGGACACACAGGCAAAAGCGGAGAAGTGGAAAGGAGGCGCGTTGTCGGTTTTTGAAAGAGCCACCGTTTGCAATCTATTTTTTATAAGCAAGCTGTGGTACGTCATGCAGGTACTACACTGTTTAAAAACGAATGCTCAAAAGTTCCACAGAATATTTGCCGTCTTTGTGAGGGCCTCAGGATGGGAACGCTGCAGCCGTACTAGCTTGTTCCGAAGAGTAAAAGACGGAGGGCTTGGGTTAGGTCACTTATATCTACGGCAGCTAGTTAATCGGTTTTTGTTTTTTCGAGACGTCACCGATCCCTTCCGGCGCACCCTATGTCAATTGCGACTAGGCAGACATCTGCCAGAATATGTTGTGTGCACCGAAAAGTGTGTAGGAGGGATAGGGGCTATTACAAAGAAATGGTGTCTAGTATGAGATTTTCAAGTGTATGGTTTTCAAGAGAATATCTTTCGATTGATAAACGAAAAGAACTGTATTTCGCTTTATGCGACATTGTCTTTCATAAGCCACTGTACAGGTCATTGTACAGCTAGAGCCTAGGCACAAACGTTTTGAAGAGAGTGAAGAAAATGTATGTGCAACCTGGAGCAAAAACTTTTTTTTTAAGTTGCATACTGGTACATTGCCTGTGAAAAACTTTTTGGAGGGAAAAGGATGCTATTTACCTTGGGGCACGGGTACATTGCCTGTGAAAAACTTTTTGGAGGGAAAAGGATGCTATTTACCGTGATGCACGCATTGCCTAATTTGTAAGATCCCAGAAACTATAGACCTTGTGTTTTTACATTGCTGGGAAGCGGTTTATTTTTGGAATGTGCTGCAAAGGGCTCTCAAGAAAGAATTCCCGTTGAAACTACACGGGATTTTATTTTATTTATTTACAGATACTGCTGTCTCGATACACGAGACATAGCAGGAGTGGGTACATTAGGAAAAGGAACGAACATACATTAAGCAATACCAAAGAAACATACAAAGCATTTAAAACATATTACAAAATATGGTTAGACAGTTCTTTCAAAAACAGTTCAATTGGTTTTTCGCGTAGGGAACCATCTAGGTTGTTCCAAATCTCAACAACGGCTGGAAAAAAGGACTGCTTAAAGCAATTTATGAATGGCTGGAAGGGAACAATGTTGAGTGGGTGAGATCGGCGCGTGGTTGGTCGTGCTGAATCACAAAAACTAATCGGTGCTTCAATGCAACTGCGGCTGCGTACAATCTTATGTAGCAGAGTGATACGGTCAAGTGTGCGTCGGAAAGCAAGGGGTTCTAACGACAATGAGCATGCGTGAGATGAGGGAGAAAAGTTGCGGTCATACCGGCCAAATATAAATCGTATTGCTTTTTTCTGTATGCCCTCAAGCATATTTAAGTCAAGTGCAGTATAGGGTGACCATACCGCTGAGGCGTACTCTAGCAATGGTCGGACGAGTGATTTATACGCCGTTAATTTGCAGTCCTTGGTAGAGTGCTTGAGTGTTCGTTTTATGTATCCCAGTTTTCGAAGTGCTCTAGCGCAGATTGTTTCAATGTGATGGTGCCACTTTAGGTTTTGAGTGTAGGTAACACCAAGATATTTGAATGTATTAACAGAGTTTAGGTAGTGCCCATTGTAACTATAACTAAACCTTAGCGGTTGTTTTTATTAGTAAATGTCATTTGAACAGATTTTGGTAATTAATGTTCATTTGCCACGTGGCGCTCCAACCACAAAAGGACGAAAATATTTTGTTCAGAACATCTTGGTCATGAGCATTATTTACGCTAGTATATAAAACAGAGTCGTCAGCGTACAATCGCAGCTTCACTGGTGTGTCCTTAATGACCTGTGTGACATCATTAATATAAATAATGAACAATAGGGGCCCAAGCACCGAGCCCTCTGGAACCCCGGAAGTGACTGCACATGACGATGACTGCGCATGCTCAAACGTAACAAATTGTGACCTCAAACGTAGCCAATCAGCTATCCAGCCTATTATTTTGTCATCGTTAATAATACTTCTGAGTCTAGTAAGAAGTTTTTTGTGACGTACTACATCAAATGCTTTGCTATAATCTATGAATATGGCGTCAACCTGTCCTCGAGTATTAAGAACCAAAGCGATGGTTCTTGAGTGTAGAAAATAATTGCCATTTGACGCAATTATGCACATGGGCCTCCACTCGTTGTGGCGTTCAAGAATGGCAGGCTATCATTTTGATAAAGATGCACGGCCTGCTCGAGCCTACTTCAGAGAGAGCGTCCATTGGTTTGTTGAGATTCACAAAGCGGTACCGGAACCACCCGACTGGCTCTCAAGAGTAGAGCCACTGGTCACGTTACCAGAATTTTAATCCAAAGATACCAGCACCACGCTGGTTGACTGGATCGTACGCACATAGTTCATCGTATGCACATAGTTCATGGAGTGGTTTTACCATCACTGTTGTTTGCGTTATGTTATGTACCAAAACAGGTAATAAAGAAAAAAAAGAGGATGAGCCTCTTAATGTCAGGGTCATGGGTTTGAGCCCCAAGTTGGGCGCTGTTTTTATTTTTCTTTTCGAGTGTTTCTGTGTAACATCGCGCGTCGAAATCTACATCTGCTTCTTTCCAGCCGCCCTCGTTCTTTCTTTTGGTGAACCATGCTGATCTTGTACGCACCAGATGTTGTGCACTGAAGCAAATCCAGCGTGCCCGGCTAGCGCAGTCGGTAGAGCATGAGACTCTTAATCTGAGGGTCGTGGGTTCGAGCCCCACGTTGGGCGCTGTTTTTATTTTTCTTTTTGAGTGTTTCCATGTAACATCGCGCGACGAAATCTACATCTCCTTCTTCCCAGCCGCCCTCGTTCTTTCTTTTGGTAAACCATGCTGATCTTGTACGCACCAGATGTTGTGCACTGAAGCAAATCCAGCGTGCCCGGCTAGCTCAGTCGGTAGAGCATGAGACTCTTAATCTCAGGGTCGTGGGTTCAAGCCCCACGTTGGGCGCTGTTTTTATTTTTCTTTTTGAGTGTTTCCATGTAATATCGCGTGAAGTAATCTACATCTCCTTCTTCCCAGCCGCCCTCGTTCTTTCTTTTGGTGAACCATGCTGATCTTGTACGCACCAGATGTTGTGCACTGAAGCAGATCCAGCGTGCCCGGCTAGCTCAGTCGGTAGAGCATAAGACTCTTAATCTCATGGTCGTGGGTTCTAGCCCCACGTTTGGCGCTGTTTTTATTTTTCTTTTTGAGTGTTTCCATGTAACATCGCACGACGAAATCTACATTTTCTTCCCAGCCGCCCTCGTTCTTTCTTTTGGTGAACCATGCTGATCTTGTACGCATCAGATGTTGTGCACTGAAGCAGATCCAGCGTGCCCGGCTAGCTCAGTTGATTCCACTTCCGGCCGCGATAGCGAGCGGACGCGTTTGGAATGGGCTCTGTCGGAGCGGTATCAGCGGCCATTTCTGGCCGCGGAAACAGGGTGATAGCTGCCTCGGATAACGAGTATCGCGTCGTTCTGCCTAGTCTGCCTTCAGGACGTCTGGTTTTGAATACTGTTTTTGTGCACGCGGATGTGAGGGCACGGCCCTACCGTGTAGAAGACTTCAGGGATACGCTGAGTGATTTGAAACTGCTCTCCGAGGTTACGGCCTTGGGGGCGTATCAAATGAATCACGTTTGGGCCGTCACGTTGAAATATGCCGAAGGTGCGAAGAGGCTGCTGGAAAAAGCGGAAGTGAAAGTGAAGGGCCAGCGTTGCCTCCTCATCGATCCATCGAACCAGGAGCTTCGGTTGAAGCTGCACTGGCTCCTGCCTACCGTACCGGACGACGACGTGTGAGCGGCTTTCCTGAACTATGGCAGGGTGACGGACATTATCAAGGAACGGTGAAAGGTTAGTGGTGTGGCTGACAAAGCGTCAACGACGCGAAATGTTACGATGACACTTAAGGCGGGAGTCAAGCCAGAAGATTTTCCCCATCAAATAAGGATTGCTGGTGAGCTGGTTCTCGTGGTGGTGCCGGGAAGGGCACCGCTATGCCTTCGTTGCCAGTGCACTGGACACATTCGTCGGGACTGTAAGGTACCACGGTGCACGTTGTGTCATCGCTTTGGACACAACGAGTCGGAATGCGTGCGTACCTACGCCAGTGTTGCAGGGCCCGTGGGAAGCGACGACACTTCGGAGCTCCTAATGGACGAAGCAGATTCCGAGGCAGCAGCGAGAGTGGAGGCAGAAAGTGCCACGATGGACAGCGTGCCAGCTGAGCAAATCTCAGGTGAGAGTGCTCACGTAAAGTCGACGAACCTCAAAGCCGAAGATACATTGTTGGTGAAAAATGATTCCTCGGAAGCACTGCAGACGCAAGAGGACAAAAGCAACGTGATAGAGGAAGTCAACAGGGAAGTAGGGGAGGAAATGGACACCACGACGAATAAGCGATCACACGAAGGCGCCGAGGGAGAGAGCGAATCTACCGACCCAAGTAGTCGCGGTGAACCTCGAGCAAAAGCAACCCCTGTACGTCGACCGACAGTGCGGCCACGGCCGAACATCCCACAGGATCGGAGGCTGACGGCGACGACGATGCCGCCGCCACCGCCCCCGGTCACGTAGCAGTAAGCTGTGTAAGCCCCGACCTATGTCGCGGACCCCAAGGTCTTGTGTAGACAGGAGCATAAGCCCATACTCTGGGTCTCTATTATTTATTATTAAATGGCACTGCCAGATAAATCCTTGCGATTTGCTACAATCAATGTTCGAGGGCTTGCGGCAAGGAGAAAACAACGACAGTTGTATAGACTGGTGATCGAACATGATTTAGACATCATTGCCATACAAGAAACCAAAATTGGAAGTGATGATGAGACCAAGAGTATGGTGCTACCTTTCATGTCAATGTACTACGCGGGTGTGAGTCACGCCATAGGGCAATCCGCGGGGTGCGTTCTTTTTGTGCGCCAACACCCAGGCCTTGAAGTGAGGGGCGTGAGGTCAGATTTGGCGGGGCGCATGGTTTTGTGTGATTTTCGTTATGGTTCAGTTGAATGGCGAGTGATATGCCTTTATGCTCCTAATTTGCTCGACGAACGAATACATTTCTTCGAGAGTGTCAGAAATTACTGCAACGTCGAAAGGAACCTGGTACTGATGGGGGACTTTAATTGTGTACTGGCAGCGCGTGATAAATCAAGTGGTACAGCGTATAGAGACGCCAGCACGGCTGAGCTTCGCGAATTAATTGATGAATGCGGGCTTGAAGACGTGGCGGACTGCTTGGAATGCGACCGCATTGTGCGCTTCACGCATTTCCAAGCAGCCAGCCACGCCCGACTGGACAGAGTGTATGTTCCGGCTGAATTGATAGCACTTGCGCAAGAATATCGTGTGCAGTCGGTGTCATTCAGTGACCACTGTCTAGTCATGTTCGATGTTAATAAGAAAGCGAAAAACCGAAATAAGTTTGCGTGGGAATTATGGAAACTTAATGCTAAAATTTTGGAGGATGAGGTTTTCTGTGAGAAAGTGTTAGCCCTGCTCGAAGAGATAAAGAACCAGACAAACACAACAATATTGTCACAGGTAATGGGTATGAGCCATCAACTGTAGGGGGAATCCCTTGGGAAGTGAAGAAAGAAGAGGGCTTTTGCGTCCTGGTCTGAGGGCAAGCAAGACGTCGTTTCGTCGCTCTCTGTTATTACGTTCGTGGCACTGGTGGAGGTGCTGGGTAAATGCGCCTCGGCTGCAGATTTTCAGCCGACGCACCGAGCTACTTGGAGACAGCTACAGCTCCCACGGCACGAAGCAGTCGCCGCCTGCGAGGACTATCTCCCGAGTACGGTCCCCTCTCTCAAGACGAGATGGCAACTTCAACTAACAACCAGGCGAGTCAAACCAACGACGCCTATTCCTTTCTCCCGCATGTTTTTCATGCTCCGTAAACACCACGCTCATTTCATGGAGACATTTATGAAGATGTTGACGACTGGCTTGACCACTTCAATCGAGTTGCCAACATCAACGAATGGGATGAAGCTCGCAAGCTGCGGAGAGTTTACTTTGCGTTAGAAGACTCTGCCAAAACGTGGTACGAGAATCACGAGGGTTCCTTTGCGACGTGGCATGAGTTCAGCCGACAGTTTCGTGATGCGTACCGCAGCACTGAAAAGAAAGAGAGAGTGGAGCAGGCTATCTCGTCTCGGAACCAACGACCCAACGCGAGAGTTTCGATGTTTGTCAGGACATGCTTCGACTGTTCAAGCGTGCTGACCCTGCAATGTCCGAGGAAAAGAAGGTGCGGCATTTAATGCGTGGGGTAAAAGAGCAGCTCTTCGCCGGACTCGTGCGCAATCCACCGACGACTGTGGCAGCGTTCATAAGTGAGGCAACCACAATGGAGCGTACTCTCCAGTATAGGTCGTCACAGTATGAACGCCACGACCTGACCCCTGCTGCATGCTTTATCGGGGCTGACAGCGAGAGGCATGCCCTCGCTGAGTTCATAAGAAGCGTCGTGTGGGACGAGCTGCGCCAACTCCAAGCAGCGGGACCCCAACCACCCGTAAGTGATCTCGCCGACTTAATCCGAAATGAGATCCGACACGTGGTCACCCCACTCGTGCCAACAAGACCTGAGGCCCCTGTGCTGACTTATGCGGCGGCTGTGCGATCTCCTGCACCACACGGCCCTGATCCCACCATGGGGAGAATGGATCAGGCTAGCCATCGATTCCAGGGCACCTCTTCGACTCCGCCACCTGTTTCAAGGTTTCAGAGTGCACCAACTTATCGTCCGTCTGGATCGCGGCACAACGCCACAAAGGCCAGCGTGTGGCGTACGTCCGATAACCGTCCACTCTGCTACCACTGTGGCGAAGCGGGTCACGTCTACCGTAACTGCCAGTACCACCGACTTGGTCTCCGTGGCTTTCACCCAGAGGCTCGGTGCCCGCGTTACGGTGAGCGTCCCCGCGACATCGAAGCGTACCTTACGGGCCAGCAAGCTCCTCGCCTTGGTCCACGCCCCCAATCACGATCTCCATCACCTCGCCGCCCCACGTCACCTAGCATTCCCTCGTCATCCTATGCTCCTTTCAGAGGCCGGTCACCGAGTCCCCACAGGGGAAACTAGAAACCGCGGCTCCTGGGGGTGAAGCCGCGTCCGAACGAACTGTCAAATAGCCTCCTTCGACGCAAAGACCCGACGAACACCGTTCTGACTTTCCAGTCGTTTCCGAAAGTCACAAGACTGTTTCCGCCGACATCACCGTACACGTCGATAATCACGTCGTCACTGCCCTCGTCGACACCGGCGCGGATTATTCGGTTATGAGCAGCGCCCTAGCATCCCAACTGAGGAAGGTAACTACGCCTTGGCAAGGACCGCCGTTGCGCACGGCAGGGGGCCACCTCGTGACGCCAACTGGAATGTGCACAGCCCGTGTTCGAGTCCGTGCTTCGATGTTCACAGGGTCTTTCCTAGTATTACCTGTGTGCTCCCGTCCACTCATCCTGGGGCTGGACTTTCTTCGCGAACACGGCGCAATTATTGACTTACGAGACTTGCAGGTGTCGTTCGAGGACCCGTTTCATCCTGAACGGGAAAACGCCCACTCATCGAAGGCTGCCCTACGTGTATCCTCCGAATCTGTTACTCTGCCTCCCCGCAGCAGCCTTTTTATCAGTGTTGAATGTGACCAAGACGTCCCCGATGCTGTAATTGCAGATGGAAATTTGTCTCTACTTTTTGCACAACAAATCTGCGTTGCCCGAGGTATTGTTCAGCCCAGTAGAAAGCAGGCTTGCCTATTAGTCACGAATTTCAGCGACGAGTATTGCCATCTTACCAAACACACTGCGATCGCATACCTTGAGGATATTGCCGACGTCCCTGGTCCCTCAACATTATCTGCTCTTTCGTCGTGCGACGATTCCGCCATGACATTTGCAAGCAATCTCGACGTAAACCAGGGTCTACCGTCTGCACAACGGGAACGTCTTTTGAAGCTACTTGGCTCATTTCGGAACTGCTTCGCTACGACTTCGAAAGTTAACCAAACACCGCTTGCCAAGCATCGTATCATCACCGAGCCTACCGAGAGACCCATTCGACAGCATGCTACAGAGTCTCGCAAAAAGAACAAGACCTTATACGCCAACAGGTCCAGCAGATGCTCAAGGACGATGTCATCCAGCCATCGACCAGTCCCTGGGCGTCCCCTGTTGTGTTAGTAAAGAAAAAAGATGGTACTCTCCGATTTTGCGTCGACTACCGAAAGTTGAATAAGATCACGAAGAAAGACGTGTACCCTTTACCACGAATTGACGACTCGCTGGACCGCATTCGCAATGCTCGTTACTTTTCTTCCATGGATCTACGCAGCGGCTATTGGCAAATATCTGTTGATGAGCGCGACCGCGAAAAGACCGCCTTCATTACTCCTGACGGACTCTACGAGTTCAAGGTCCTTCCATTCGGCTTGTGCTCGGCACCAGCTACTTTTCAAAGAATGATGGACACGGTTCTTTCTGGGCTAAAATGGCAATCGTGTCTTGTCTACCTTGACGATGTGGTCGTCTTCTCGGACACGTTTGAGCAGCACGTCCAGCGCTTACAGGCAGTTCTTCAGGCGATTCGAACAGCTGGACTTTCTCTCAAACCTGAGAAATGCCACTTTGCATTCGAGGAACTGAAATTTCTTGGTCACGTCGTCAGCCACACCGGTATACACCCAGACCCTGAAAACACGAAAGCTGTTGCCGCATTTCCTGTCCCAACGAACAAGCGCGACCTCCGCCGATTTCTGGGACTCTGCGCATATTACAGACGCTTCGTCAAAGGCTTTTCTAAAATCGCTGAACCGCTAATTGAACTTACGAAAGACGGCGTACCATTTGTTTGGGGCCATGATCAGCATCACGCCTTTGACACGCTACGAAACCATCTCCAAGCCCCACCTGTACTCGGTCACTTTGACGACAACGCTGCCACAGAGCTACACACAGATGCCAGCAACGTCGGACTTGGAGCTGTACTGGTTCAATGGCAAAATGGCATAGAGCGCGTGATTGCCTATACAAGTCGAACACTATCATCTGCAGAGAAAAACTACTCTGCAACAGAAAAAGAATGCTTAGCCGTTGTCTGGGCTGTAACAAAGTTTCGCCCTTATTTGTACGGTCGACCATTCAGGGTAGTTAGCGACCACCATTCTTTATGCTGGCTCGCCAACCTCAAAGACCTTTCCGGTCGTCTAGCACGCTGGAGCCTTCGGCTGCAAGAATTTGACGTTACAGTCATTCACAAGTCAGGACGCAAACACACTGATGCGGACTGTCTCTCACGTGCACCAATTGGAAGTACGAACGCGGACGTTGAAGAGGACGATACATTCCTTTCCTCTGTGTCAGCAACCGAATTGGCTCAACAAAAACGCGACGACATGGAGCTAAGCCCGCTGATTGACTACCTCGAAGGCCGAAAACGCAGCCTTCCTCGAAACTTCGCACGTCGCTGGCCTCGTTCTGCATCAGGGATGGAGTCCTCTATAAGAAAAATTTCGACCATACCCAGGCTACTTACCTACTGGTTGCGCCGACCTCGCTTCGGGACGATATTTTACATGCTTGTCACGACGAACCATCATCCGGACACCTTGGCTACACGCGCATATTGGAAAGAATTCGCCGCTCATACTACTGGCCCCGCCTCGCGAAGACAGTCAAGCAGCACGTCCGCACATGCCGGGACTGCCAACGCCGTAAGACTCCACCTGTCCGACCAGCAGGACTACTACAGCCCATCGCCACGCCGAAGACACCATTTCATCAAATTGGCATTGACTTGCTCGGCTCATTTCCCACCTCTTCGTCTGGAAACCGGTGGATTGTGGTTGCCGCCGATTATTTAACGCGTTACAGCGAAACAAAGGCCCTACCCAAAGCTATCGCAGCCGAAATTGCAGTTTTTTGTCACCAGCATCGTACTTCGTCACGGAGCGCCAGCTGTGATAATTACTGATCGTGGTACAGCTTTCACCGCAGAGATGCTTCAAGAAGTGCTGAGACTAAGTGGTACAGAACATCGGAAAACCACTGGTTATCACCCCCAAACAAATGGACTCACTGAACGGTTGAACAAGATAATTGCAGATATGCTGTCAATGTATGTGGCCGTTGATCACAAGAACTGGGATGATATACTCCCTTACGTAACTTTTGCTTACAATACAGCAGTCCAAGAGAGTACAGGTTTCACCCCATTTCGCTTAGTTCATGGTCGAGAGGTCACCACAATGCTCGACGCAATGCTCCTTCCCAACAACTTGAGCATGTTCAACACGGACGCTGCATTGTTCGCTCAACGCGCCGAGGAGGCCCGTCGACTCTCCCGATGCCGTATTCAGGCTCGCCAAACTGCCGACGCACACCGCTACAACCTTAAACACCGAGAGGTTACCTTCCAACCAGGCGATGAAGTTTGGGTGTGGACTCCCATCCGACAGCGTGGTCACTCTGAGAAGTTGCTTCGGCGCTACTTGGGCCCTTACAAAGTTCTGCGCCGACTCAGTGACGTTACGTATGAAGTTCTCCCTGAGGGCACCTCAAGACGTTCCCGTCGGTTTCCACAAAGTGATGTGGTGCACGTGTCAAGACTCAAGCCATATTTCTCGCGTCATCCATCGAACGTGCGCTAACTTACCATGAAATGACTATTTTTTTGCCACTTTGGTTTTTTTATTGTCTTGTGTACTTATACTCCTTTCTTTATTGAGTTCTTCTACGACGCCAGCCCATCTCTTTCCCTCACGACGGAGTTGTTGGGTTCCATGGTAGCATCTTTTCTTTCACATTTTTTTTTCTCAACGCTCATTACCAGCATCGAGCGGATGCTTTTCGAGGAGAGGGAGTAATGTCACAGGTAATGGGTATGAGCCATCAACTGTAGGGGAAGTGAAGAAAGAAGAGGGCTTTTGCGTCCTGGTCTGAGGGCAAGCAAGACGTCGTTTTGTCGCTCTCTGTTATTACGTTCGTGGCAATATGTGAGAAATGGGAAACATTTAAGCAAACAGCTAAATTGAAGGCACTTGAACGAGCCAGCGCTTTAAAGCACGAAAAGAATAAGTACGAGGAAAACCTGCGGCAAAGCTTGCAAATGCTAACTTATGAAGAAAGCCTATCGCTTAGGACGTTCAAAGACGACATTAACACACTGAAGCAAAAACTTGAGCAGGCTGATATCGAACGCTATCGGGGGGCGTTGGTGCGAGATAGAGTAGAAGCAACGATAACAGGCGAGGCGCCAACTAAACGAGCCCTCGCAAAGGAAAAAAAGTGGGCCCGCCGGAACGAGATTCACGAAGTGGAACAAGACGGTGTTATATGATCAGAGCGGCATCGAACACGTGTTCACAGCGTTCTACAGAAAGCTGTTCGCGCGTTGCCCGATGGACGCAGAGGGTTTCGAGACGGAATTCATGCCTTTAATGCCAAAGATTGACGATAGCTCAAAGGAAATGTTAGAGCGCCATATTACGGCAGATGAGATTGCGGTGGCGATAGACGATTTGAAACGGGGGAAATCTCCCGGGCCCGACGGGCTAGGAGCCGATTTTTATAAGGCGTTCAAGTACGAAGTAGCCCCTACACTGGCTGCAATTTTAGACGATGCATATGAGCGCAAACGACTACCACCTTCATTCCTGTCCACACACACAGTTCTTATCCCGAAAACAGATGATCGCGACACATTAAAGCGGGTAACAGCATATCGCCCAATCAGCTTAGCGAACGTCGACTACAAGATATTCATGAAAGTGTTGGCTAAAAGACTGCAAACAGTAGTGAAAGATATAGTTGGACCACACCAGACGTGCGGTATCAAGGAACGAACCATTTTCACGAACATTCATACGGCGAGAAGCATACTAGAGTGTTGTGACGTATTGTGCAAGAAGGTCGCAATTCTCCAGTTGGATCTGGAAAAGGCGTTCGACCGGGTACCGCACGACATACTATTTGCCATTCTGGAGTACGTGAACGTAGGATCTGTTATTATGGAAGGTGTCGCAATGGCGTACAGGGGTTGCACGACAAGGTTGATAATAAATAAGTCAGTAGGAGAGGTTATCGAAGTGCAGCGGTCGGTGCGCCAGGGGTGCCCACTATCGCCGTTACTTTTCGCTTTATATATCGAGCCCTTGTGCCTCAGCGTAATACGGGCTAACTGTATCAATGGCTTTAAAATGCAGCAAGCGGAGGTAAAACTACTCGCTTATGCGGACGACATCGCGGTGTTTTGTGGGGACCACGCCAGTATCATGAAAACTGTGGAAATTGTGAAGCGTTATTGTGTTACTAGTGGCAGTGCAGTTAACTGGGGCAAGAGCCTCGGAATCTGGCATGGAGCATGGACAATGAAACCCAGTACCTTTGCCAACATTCAATGGATTTCCACTCCCACGAAATACCTAGGCGTTCCTTTAGAGTTTTACCGGGACAGTGAACCATACTGGCAGAACCAAGTTGCGGAAATGCGCGCAAGGACTGAGAGGACAAAAGGCTCGAAATTGTCTATGTTTGCACGTACCACGGTGTGTAATGTGTTTTTCATTACTAAACTTTGGTATGTGTTGAGTGTTTTGCACTGCTCGCGCATTAACATACAAAAGCTCCACAGAATTCTGGCTGTCTTTGTTTGGGGATCGATTCGGGAGAGGACGAGCCGCACCAACTTGTTCCGACGTGTACGTGATGGAGGTCTTGGCCTGTCGCACTTATTCCTGAGGCAAATAGTGAACCGGTTCTGCTTCCTTAGGGATGTGAAGGACCCCTTTTTGTGCACTGTATTACAGCTCAGACTTTGCAAACTTGTGCCGGACTTTGTGGTATCCACCGAATGTATTGAAGGCGGGGTTCTCGGTTTTTTGAAGGAGGTTGTAATGGCTAATAAGTTCTTGCGTGCTCGATTCTCATGCGAATATCTGGCGGGAGTGAAACGAAGGAAGCTATACAAAGATCTTGTGGATATACTACTCCCCGTGCCTTTGTATCGCACAATATATAGTGCCAAGTCTGGAAGTGATGTCCTGAAGCGTGTCAAACATATGTATGTAACTCCAGGAGCCAAGTCCTTTTTCTTCAGACTGCACACCGGGACACTAGAGGTAAAAACATGGCTACAGGAAAAGGAATGTATGTACCATGGGGAGTGCACTGTTTTTTATGTAGAAAGCCCGAAACCATTGAGCACGTCTTCTTAGAATGCTGGGAAGGCGTGTTCTTCTGGGATATATTACAAAGAACGCTAAAGAAAGACCTCCCTTTAGACCCACAAGGAATTCGTTACCTAACTGTGGACAACGAAGAAGGTGTCCCGTTTGATGCTGTTATGCTACTGGGTTTGCACTGCATATGGAAGGCCTGCATGGCCGCACGACATGTAGATATAGATGCAAGATCGGCACAAGAGTACTTCCGCGAATCAGTGGGCAGGTTCCTGGAAGCACATAAATCTTTAGATGCGATACCTGAATGGGTATCGAGGATCGAGCCACTCATGAACATGAGACGATTTTAGCTATCACACGCCAGCAAAAGTTTGGTGTCTCCTTTTACCCATGCCCATTTATGTATCTATGTCTTATGTGCCTTGCATTATTACTTGTGATCCCTGACTGTATTTGTGTTTCTATGTGTACGTCTAAGCAGGCAATAAAGAAAAAAAAGCTCAGTCGGTAGAGCATGAGACTCTTAATCTCAGGGTCGTGGGTTCAAGCCCCACGTTTGGCGCTGTTTTTATTTTTCTTTTTGAGTGTTTCCATGTAACATCGCACGACGAAATCTACATCTCCTTCTTCCCAGCCGCCCTCGTTCTTTCTTTTGGTGAACCATGCTGATCTTGTACGCACCAGATGTTGTGCACTGAAGCAAATCCAGCGTGTTCAGCTAGCTCAGTCGGGAATTTCACTTCTGGCCACCGCAGTGAACTGACGCGGAATGTTGTGCTCCTCTAAAGGGGCGATTTCAGCGGTCCAGCCGGTTTGCGGTATCAGGTTCAACGACTCGAATCGACACAGGACTACCAGCTTATTTTGCCCCAGGTACACCAGGTACAGGCAATAAAGTACAGTACACCAGGTACAGGCGCAATCTTTTTGAGGGTGAACACAGGAGCGCGTGGCTTTCGGAGATCCGGGCGCTGTCAAGTGGCGGCACCAAGGAGCATCGCTCATGCGCAGTGCGGCCGGGCTGCGCATACTGAGATTCTAGTAGTACAGTGTGAGTGCATTGTACTAGTACATTTCTAGATCTGCTAGTACATTGTACTAGCAGATCTAGCAACCGCATTTGGACGCGGATTGGCTGCTTCAGTAAAAGACGCTCTGACGTCATACCATAGCAACGGGAGGTGAATAACAAGTCAACCACGCCGCTGTTTCATGCTCTTTTTTCTTTTTTGCACTGCTCGCTGTGTCAGCTGTGTGAGTGCTGCTGCTGTCGCGAAGGCAAGGTCTCGCGGAGAGCTTTTTCTTTTTCGGCTACAGCTGGAAATCGTTCTTTGCGAGATGCTCTTGTTGGAGGCGCTATTGAACGACTTGTCTCGGGGAGGGCGCCTTGTGGAAGAATGAGAGTCTGAACAGAAAGGGCTGCATTGGGTCGGTCACTGTGCGTTTCGCGCCAAAGCAGGCACCGCGCCGTGCTTTTGACCGGACTGCAGAAATTAGGTGCTCTTCTCCTCTTCCAACCACTACCACCACCACGCCAAACGAGCGCGCCGCCGCCCGCGTCCTCCGCGCCGACATTTGAGCACTTGTGTTCGCGTCAAGGCCGTTTTAGAGATTGTACCCGTTTCAAAAAGTTTCTGCAGTTTTGTTGCGAGGCAGGCTTTACGCGGCCGTAAAAACTCGTGTTGGATTGGTTATCCTCGGCTTGCCTGGTTGGTCCGCGCACCCGTGGATGCTGGAAAATTGTATTTAAGCAGTGACTCGGGCCATTTTTGGGGTGAGTGGACTCGCGGTCAACAGCGCATCTCAGCACCGGATACCAGTCATGCAAGCCGAGGGGTATGCCATCATTTTTCCACGTTTTGTATTTGTGACTCAGTGCATTTTGTAAAGTTAATTTATATTATATAAGTAAACCCCAAATCAGTGCTCCCCGCATGAATAATCGTGTCGACTTGTCATCGCTTGCCTATGCGGAATCGCTCTCACGCTTCGCCCTGATGGTCTTCAGATGTGTAAGCTTAAACAACCCCGAAGCTTCGCTACACTACGGTGCAGGCACTGTACGGTGCAATAGCATAGTGCAGAAGCGCTGCTGCGGTGTCGTCTTATCTAGTGTTCTGTGTAATGCGTGCGCGCTGTGTAAACTTAGGTGTAAATTAAAAAAATATTATACGCCAAAATGACAGCATGTGCGGGGTCAATGTGGCCGCACCAGCACGGCTGTATGCTTTGCTTGGGCATATCACAATTGTGAGATGCTGGATCATCATCATCATAATCAGCTTGATTACGTCCACTGCAGGACAAAGACCTCTCTTATGTTAAGCCAGTTAACTCGGTCCTGTGCTTGCTGCTGCCAATCTATACCCGCAACTTAATCTCATCTGCCTACCTTATCTTCTGTCTCCCCCTAATCCGCTTGCCTTCTCTGGGAATCCAGTCAGTTACCCTTAATGACCAGCGGTTATCCTGTCTACGCGCTACATGCCCGTCCCATGTCCATTTCCTCTTCTTTATTTCATCTATGATATCCTTAACCCCCGTTTGTCCCCTAATCCACTCTGCTCTATTCTTGTCTCTTAAGGTTACACCTACCATTTTTCTTTCGATTGCTCGCTGCGTTGTCCTCAATTTAAGCTGAACCCTCTTTGTAAGTTTCCAGGTTTCTGCTCTGTAGCTAAGTACCAGCAAGATACAGCTGTTATATACCATCCTTCTGAGGGATAGTGGCAATCCACCTTTCATAATTTGAGAGCGCTTGCCAAATGTGCTCCACCCCATTCTTATTCTTCTAGTTACTTCAACCTCGTGGTTCGGCTCCACGGTTATTACCTGCCCAAGTAGACATAGTCTTTTACAACTTGAAGTGCACTATTACCTATCTCGAAGCGCTGCTCTTTCCTGAGGTTGTTGTACATTACTTTCGTTTTCTGCAGATTCATTTAAGGCCCACCTATCTGCTCTCCTTGTCTAACTCCGTAATCATGAGTTGCTATTCGTCCCCTGAGTTAGTCAGCAATGCAATGTCATCGGCGAAGCGCCGGTTACTAAGGTACTCTCCAGTAACTCTTATCCCTAACTGTTCCCATTTTAGCCCTCTGAAAACCTCACGTAAGCATGCGGTAAATAGCATTGGGGAGATTGTGTCCCCCTGCCTTACACCCTTTTTGATTGGTATTCTGTTGCTTTCTTTATGAAGCACTATAGTAGCAGTTGATCCTCTGGATATTTCTTCCAGGATGTTTACATACGCTTCATCGACGCTCTGATTTCGCAGTTCTGCAGGACTGCTGATATATTTACCGAATCTAACGCCCTCTCGTAATCAATGAAGGCTATGTATGGTGGTTTGCTATATTTTGAGCATTTCTCTATTACCTGATTGATAGTATGAATGTGCCGATTGTTGAGTAGCCTGTTAAAAATCCTGTGTGAAGAAGAAAGAGCGTCGTTGGCAAGCAACATCGCCACCGCTTGGGTACTGGGTGCTGGGCTTCGCTCGCTCGGCTCGTGCTGATCATCGCCGGCATCTGCTTGACCGTTGCTCTTGCACGATCGTGTTTCTTCGTATAGGACCACCGTCGCAACAGTCGTCAATAAACCCTTTTTCAATTGGTGGAAGGTGCTGACATTCCCCGTCGCCTGAACCTGGGTGCTGCCATTCGCCGTCGCCTGAACCTGGAGCTACGCAACCGAACGCTACCTCCCATCATGGCTACCAACAACGCGCAACCTGGCTCTTCCACTCCATCCCCCAGCCACCCCGGCGTTCTTCGTTTGCGAGAGCCCAAGGTCTTTAGCGGAGCTGATGAGACCGACGTGGAAGACTGGTTCGCTAACTATGAACTGGTGAGCGCAAACAACAAGTGGGATGACGCGGACAAATTGACTTACGTCATCTTTTACCTCACTGACGTGGCCGAAATGTGGTATAACAACCACAAAAACGACATCACGACGTGGTTCATCTTTAAAACCTTGTTTGCTGACGTTTTTGGCCGACCCGCAGTCCGCAAGTCCAGAGCCGAACAACGCTTGCGGACTCGCGCACAAAAGCCAACGGAATCTTTCACCAGCTACATTGAAGACATCATTGGACTTTGCAACCGACTGAACACCACCATGCCCGAGTCGGAGAAGATTCAACACATCCTCAAAGGGATAAATGACGGTGCATATCAGCTGCTCCTCGCCCGTAATCCTGCCACCGTTGCGGAACTTGTTACTTTGTGTCAAAGTTTCGACGAGTTGAACAAGCAGCGCGCCCTGACTCGGCCATTTTCCTCCCACGCCGACTCGCTCTCCAGTCTCACTTCCGTTCCCGACCACGCACCAACCCTGCAAGAGATTAAAGACTTCGTGCGTGAAGAAGTAGCTCGGCAACTGTCGTTGATTCCCTTCACGCAGCAGCCGCCGTCCTCTCGTCTGCCCTCACCACTCCGCGACGTTATTGCCGAAGAGGTAGCTCAGGCTGTTCCCGTCGCTGCCCACCAGCAGCCTGTGGCCGTGACTGTTCCCCATGCGCCGGCTATGCAGCCCGTGGCCGCGTCTCTTACTTATGCCCAGGTGGTACGCAGCAGACCCCGCCAGCAGCTTTTGCCACCCATGCCTGCAGTTGCTCCCCACTCTACCCCTCTTTCGACACCTTGGGCTGCACCGCGAGTCAGCAATTCCTGGCGCACATCCTGACAATCGACCGATCTGCTACGCCTGCGGTACACCAGGACACGTGGCACGATATTGTCGCCGTCGCTTCCAACCACTCCACGACGCTACTCGGCCGTTACCGCATGACCCACAGCCCATGCACATACCTGCTCCCTATCCCTCACCGCAGTATGGATACACTAACTTTCCTGAGTCTCGGTCGCACCAACCTCAAACTCACTCTCCCCGCTCCCCATCTCCTCGCAGGCGATCACTGTCCCCAATGCGTCCTAGACCCGCTTCCTCCAACCGGGAAAACTGAACGCCGCAGTTCCAGAGGCAAGAACTGCGCCGTCGTCGAAATGCTCAAGTCCTCGCACTTCACCAGCTAACGTCGTCGCTATATCTGTCGACGGTGTTTCTACCTTGCCCTCGTCGACACAGGTGCTGCCGTTTCTGTTATAGCCGCCCAGCTCTGCCGCTCCCTACGCAAAGTGACCACGCCGCTCTCTGGACTATCGCTTCGTACAGCTAGCGCACAACAAGTTCGACCTCTTGGCACCTGTACGGCCCGCATATTCATCCAAGGCTCTATGTACGTTGTCGAGTTCATCGTCCTTTCGGTGTGCTCGCATGACGTTATCCTCGGGTGGGACTTTCTGTCAAATCATCATGCCATCATCGACTGCGCACGCGCTGAAGTTCAATTTTCGCACCTGTGTGACGAACCTTTGCACGAAACCCTTGAGCGGTCGCCAAAACTTGTCGTGCGTGAGGACACTGAAATTCCGCCAGCCTCTCTTGCCGTTGTCCCGGTTTGCTGCGATGACTATAACGATGCTACAGTAATGTTTACACCTTCCGACATTTTCATGAGCCGCAGAGCCGTTTCCTTGCCTTTCGCTACACTCGACGTCACTGCGGGCCGAAGCAATATTATCGTCCACAACCCCCTTTCTGCACCGCTTACGCTACTTGCCGGCGAATGTCTCGGTCGAGTGGAGTACCTCGATTCCTCTTTATTCCTTAACATGCCAGACGAATCGTGCAGTAGCGCCTCGACCGAACTTCATGCCCTTTCCCCCACTGGAGTGCTCATCGAGTGACACCTTCTCGAGTTCCATCGCCGACACCTTAAGTGCCCATGAACGCGCCGAGCTTCTTAATCTCCTCCAGCACTTCGCGAATTCATTCGACGTTTCTCAGCCGCAATTGGGTCGGACTTCCGCAGTGCACCACTACATTGACACCGGTTCGCACCAGCCATTGCGTCAAAGACCGTACCGTGTCTCTGCTGCAGAACGTCACGTCATCAACGACCAGGTCGAAGAGATGCTACGCCGTCGCGTTATTCGACCATCGAACAGTCCTTGGGCATCTCCTGTCGTTCTAGTTCGAAAAAAAGATGGATCGATTCGATTTTGCGTCGACTACCGGCGATTAAACAAGGTGACGCGGAAAGACGTCTATCCATTACCGCGCATAGACGACGCCCTTGACAGCCTACAAGGAGCCGAATTCTTCTCCTCCTTAGACTTACGATCTGGATACTGGCAGGTTCTTATGGCAGAAGCTGATCGCCAGAAAACTGCGTTCATTACACCAGATGGCCTGTACGAATTTAACGTAATGCCATTTGGTCTTTGTAATGCTCCTGCCACGTTTGAACGGCTCATGGACAACACACTGCGTGGACTGAAGTGGTCTGTTTGTCTATGCTACCTCGACGACATTGTCGTTTTCTCTCCCGATTTTCCTACGCATCTGCTTCGGCTCCAACTGGTATTGACGTGTTTAACCAACGCTGGGCTCCAACTGAACCTTAAAAAGTGCCGCTTCGCCGCGCGAGAGCTGTCCATCTTAGGGCACATCGTCTCCAAGCATGGTGTTCGACCCGACCCTGCAAAACTGCGAGCAGTCGCTGAGTTCCCGAAACCTACTACACTGAAAGAATTACGCAGTTTTGTCGGACTATGTTCGTACTTCCGGCGCTTTGTGCGAAATTTTGCATCGATCATGTCACCACTGACCAACCTCCTACGCGGTGATGCAGACCTTTCATCCTGGTCTTCTGACTGCGACGTCGCGTTTGCCACGCTCCGTAGTCTGCTAACATCTCCTCCAATTCTTCGGCATTTCGACCCAACAGCTGCAACGGAAGTTCACACAGACGCTAGTGGGGTTGGTCTAGGCGCCGTCCTCGCCCAACGCAAGCCGGGCTACTCCGAATACGTCGTCGCTTATGCGAGTCGCACACTTACTAAAGCTGAGGCCAATTACAGCGTCACTGAAAAAGAGTGCTTGGCGCTAGTGTGGGCGCTTCGCAAGTTCCGCCCTTATTTGTACGGTCGCCCATTCGACCTGGTAACGGACCACCATGCACTTTGTTGGCTCGCCACATTGAAAGACCCTTCTGGCCGCCTAGCTCGGTGGGCACTGCAAATCCAGGAGTACGACATTCGTGTCATCTATCGCAGCGGACGCAAGCATTCTGACGCCGACGCCCTGTCCCGTTCGCCTTTACCTCCCGACTCGGCCTGCGGAACTACTGGTATCTCCATCGCATCTCTCGACCTCGACTCCTTTACCAGTGAACAACACAAGGACCCGTGGATCGCTTCTCTTTTTAACTGTCTTTCTGGATCGTCAACCACTGCGGTACCACGATCTCTCCGACGTCAAGCTGCTCATTTCGCCATTCGTGATCGGCTACTACACCGACGCAACTACGCCCCCGAAGGTCGTAAGTGGCTCTTGGTTGTCCCGCGCAGCTTGCGATCACAAATCTGCGCCTCCTTTCACGACGATCCCCAATGTGGTCATGCCGGAGTTTTCAAAACTTACGAACGCATTCGCCATCGCTTCTACTGGCGCGGAATGTATAATTTCGTTCGAAAATTCGTTATGGGCTGTCCTGACTGTCAACGTCGCAAATCACCGCCTTTCCACTCGTCCGGTGCGCTTCAACCGCTTCCGTGCCCTGCCAAACCTTTCGATCGGATCGGAATTGATCTCTATGGCCCTCTACCGACAACATCAGATGAAAATCGGTGGATTATAGTCGCTGTGGACCATTTAACACGCTACGCTGAGACCGCCGCCCTTCCAAGTGCCACTGCGCGGGGACGTAGCATCCTTCATCCTTCATCGCTTCATATTACGACATGGTGCACCTCGAGAACTACTAAGCGATCGAGGTCGAGCCTTCCTATCAGAAGTCGTCACGTCTCTGCTTTCTGAATGCCATGTTGTTCATCGCAAGACCACGGCATACCACCCGCAGACTAACGGGCTCACGGAAAGATTTAACCGCACCCTTGGCGATATGCTCACCATGTATGTGACATCCGATCATACTAACTGGGATCGCATTCTTCCATTCATTACGTTCGCATATAACACCGCGGCACAGTCTACCACTGGATTTTCACCTTTCTTTCTTCTTTATGGACGCGAACCATCCCACACCATCGATACTCTCCTTCCATACCGTCCTGACGCATCCGAATGCCCATCTGTGTCCGAAGCTGCCCGAAATGCGGAAGAGTGCCGTGAACTCGCACGCACCTTTACGTCTCGAGAACAACAGCGCCAGAAAGAAAACAACGTCGACTCTTCACAAAGCCCCAGCTATTCCCCGGGATCACTTGTATGGCTGCTGTTCCTTACCAAACCCCCGGCATTTCCTCAAAACTCGTTCCAAAGTACGAGGGCCCATACCGCGTTTTGGAGCAAACCTCGCCGGTGAATTTTCTCATCGAGCCACTTTCCCCATCTGACGACATGCGCCGGCGTGGACGTGACATCGTCCACGTCGCCCGCCTTAAGCCATATTATAGCCCTCTGCCTCCAGACTCTTAGGTCGCCAGGATGGCTCTTTTTCGGCGGGGGCAAATTGTGAAGAAGAAAGAGCGTCGTTGGCAAGCAACATCGCCACCGCTTGGGTACTGGGTGCTGGGCTTCGCTCGCTCGGCTCGTGCTGATCATCGCCGGCATCTGCTTGACCGTTGCTCTTGCACGATCGTGTTTCTTCGTAGGACCACCGTCGCAACAGTCGTCAATAAACCCTTTTTCACCTGCTTTTTCCTTTGGTTGATTGAATTCCAATGTTTTTTTACTCTCATAGCAATTACCTTTGTAACTAGCCTGTATACTACATAGAGCAAGCTGGATCCAATGTTGCATCAAATGCAAGACACATTCTTCGTGGCCTTCGAGGGAGGAAGTCTGCGCCAGACGGGGTGGCGAAGAATGTGAATCACCCATTGTGGACTTAGCCCACCAGTACGTTGCCTGGCCCCAAAGGTATGTTCAAGTGTGTTGTAATTAAGCCTACATTGCCTGCTCGACTCATTTGATTATGTTCGGTTGCCGCGCAAAGTAGCGGTTCTCCGAAACCTTCCCCATGTCTTTTTTGCAACAGACACACACAAATATATATATATATATATATATATATATATATATATATATAATATATATTATATATATATATATATATATATATATAATATATATATATATATATATATATATATATATATATATAAAGGGAAAGAAGTGTATACCTAAGGGCTCGTTTTTCCGTGTTTTGACACAATATTAATAGATCTAACAGACAACAATGCCAAGGAATGTATAGGGGAAGTTATTAGAACCAATGTAATGTAACTAATCAGAAAGAAAAGTGGGTGAAAAAATAACTTGCCGTGAGCAGGGAAGTTATTTTTCACCAATTTTTTTGTTATTTACTTTACATTTGTTCTAATAACTTCCCTTATACATTCCTTGGCATAAATGTCTATATATATATATATATTATATATATATATATATATATATTGTTTCGTGATCGGGTTTTGTGTCCGTCTTCTCCTTACATTGCGCTTCGGGATCTGTTACCTTATAATAAAAGCACGATGCCGTGGCCTGTATCGCTTTGCGTTGCAACAAATTAAAGTTTGCCTTGCAGCGGACCCCCAACTTTATGATTTTATGACACGTAACACTTGTGCGTACTGCCGAGAAAGCATGTTTGATTGTGACGGGTACAGCTCTGCAAAGAACAATTGGTGCCAGTAGTGTTTGTAAACTGATGCGTTTTTTGCTTAGCGTAGGTGGTGGGAGGCGTTGTATGCACTACGATATGCTGATCTAGTCTAGACAAGCGAAAAAAAAAAGATGAAAAAGCCAAACCTAGTTTGAAACAGGTTTCCATTTGTCTGTGCGTTTGTCTATAAAAAAACCGGTTATAAACTAAAGCTTAGAAGAAAAAAAAAACATTTGTTGCTTCCAATACTACGTAGCCGGAGTACGGCATACAGTCCTTCAATGATACTAGGCATCACTGTGTGCATTATGCAGGTAATGCATCATATAAGTGTACTGCACGTTAGCAGTCTCGTTGTCTAATGCGCCCGTAGTTTACATTGAGTAACTGTTTCATACCTTTAAATGCTCCTGCTCAAGATATTCAACTGCCTTTTACTTTGCAACAGTGCATGGATGAAGGTTGAGGTAATAAGCGTAAGCTGCAAGCAAAACGGGTGAACTGCCAGCACTGGCTACATCAGCATGTTGATACACTGGTGTGAAGGTCAGACAGTCTAGTTACCATGTATTCTAGCATTATTCCTTAGTGGGCTAAATCCTGGTTAGCATGTCGCCCTTTCTCTCAAACCCTGGATCCTCGTGAAATGTTTTTTTCCTTTTGAAATTAAGATCACTTCTCGAACTGAATTAGTTTCCACACCATTGCCAACACAATGTTGATTATTTTTTACGTTCTGGACGGGAACAAGGAAACGAGAAAGAAGAAGAGAGCGAGCAAGAGGAGAGACGCGGTGACGCTCAAGGGACAGCAGAGCGCTTCAAAGCGCAGTTAAATAAACAAGTATTTTTTGCCTTATACCTTAAAGACGTAGTTGAGTCTGATCGCAGTATCTGGAACGCCATCGTCTTAATATTTGGTGCCGAAGAACCGGGATCAGAAACCAGGACCCTACGGACGGCTACCAGTCAACTGCAGAGGCATGGACCGAAAGAAGTCGAAGTGGACGTCACGGCGAGCACAGAACAAGAGGATTATAAACGAGGCAAGTGCTCTCCTCGCTAACGACTTTGCCTCCTATGACTAGCTCAATTCCATATATGAGAGGCTGAAGGCTAATAACGAAGGGCTCAAGAACTTGAACAACGAAATGGAGCAGCATATACCTGACGAGGAGTTTGAAGTCGAGTATAACACTGTCTTACAATACGAGGACAGTGCTACGCGCATTCTCGCAGAGATTTTCAGCAAGGAAAGATCGCATGCTAAGGAACATCGACTGGAACTCAAGAAACAGTTGCCCAGACAGTCCGCAGCACCATCAGACGGAACTGGAGTTAAATTGCCTAAACTCACAATAGCTCCTTTACCTAGGGACCTATGCAAGTGGACTGAACATTGGGAACGATTTGACCAAATTGTTCATAGTAACACTCGCATTACTGCCACAGAGAAGTTTCTTTACCTGCGACTGTATCTGAAAGGGGACCCTGCATCAGTCATTGCATAGTAACACTCGCATCAGTCACGACAGGAAGTTGCTACAGTGACGCCATCAACATGCTACAGAAGCGATTTGGGGACAAGACGCGCCTGGAGCAAGAATATTTTGCGAAGCTACGGATGTTAAGCCCTGTCCATTCATCGACTGACACCAAAGCGCTACGCAGCTTGTGCGACCAAGTTCTCGTTAATATACGAGGCTTAGAGACTTTGGGTGTGCACAAGTCGTCATTTTCGTCAATGCTGTGCGACATCCTACGGCGAGCTCTTCCACGGGAAATAGTCGTGCAGTATCATTGATCGTGTGCCGTCCAGTTTGCATATGATTCGAAAGCTGATGCAACACCCGTGGGACTGGACTGTGTGCTCAACGTCCTGTGTATTGAGCTGGAAAGCCTGAAGAAGAGTGATTTTAAGGATGCCAGAGGACGAGAACATGGAACACTACCCGTGGGCAGTCAGTCGACGTACTCTCGGCGTGATAACCGACGTCATCTGCGCTTCACAGCGACTCGGTAGAGAAAAAAAGGACAACTGCGTATTCTGCTCGTCCAGTCATCACGGATCGGAAGCCTGCACAGCTGACTTGTCACTGACGCAGAAGAAGGAACTGCTTTTCAATGACAAAAGGTGTTTCCACTGCAACCACCAAAGGACATCAGACACGAGACTGCAAAAAGAAGATTTCCTGCTCCAGATGCCAAGCTCAACACGCTACAAGCATGTGCGATGCCGATAGACATTCGCGGAAGTCAGACTATGCTAACAAAAAACCACGAAAAAACTACGACAGTCTGTGCATCACTTGAGAAGAAGACTTGTCAAGGAAGGCTCTATCACTTGCGTTTTCCTTCAGACTTTCAGAGCATGGGCCATGAATGATGACACCTGCCGCTACATACGAGGCGTTTCTGATGGTGGCAGTCAGAGGCCTTTTGTAACTGAAGATCTGTCCGAGCACCTCCAGCTGAAAAGCGTGGAAACAACTCGAATAGCCTTCAATAATTTCGCAAGTGCATCGGACCAAGAGGCGTCGCATCGTACAACTACGACTGCGAAGCCAGTTTTCCCAACGCGGAAATAGTCTTAACTGCAATAGAGATCCCAAGCATCTGCCAGGACATCGCAGAGACTGGGATGGACGTAGCCTTTGTCGCATCTTTCATGAAGCTGGAAAAGGATGTCGTCGATGAGTTCAAACATCCATCTATCATCATCTTAGTGGCATCAGCGTACTTATCGGGTCCGATCAGATGTGGAAAGTATTGACCGGCGAAGTTTCACGGTGCGAAGCTAACGAATCGTTGATCGCGCTGAATTCCAAGCTTGGATAGACCTTCCAGAGAAGCACATCGCACTTGGTGTCCCGACCAACTACTTCACAAATGATGGTGTGCGTGTTAAAAGCCCAAGCTACCGATTCCGATGAGATTTTGCGCTCCTTTTGGGAACTTGAAAACATGAGAATTACGATACGATAAACAGCCACCTGAAATGAGCAACACCATGATGCATTTTGAGCAAACGATTAGCTTAATAAACGGAAGATATGAAGTGGCCTCCATTGGAAGGATAAGTTCGAGCTTGCAAGCAACAAGCAAGTCAACCGTTACTCAACTGGCAAGCTGGTCACCGTATCGACTCCAGGAAAGGAACTGCGCGAAACGTATCACCGATACCATAAGAGGTACTTAAGGGCAGAGCACGCCGAAGTAGTCAGTGATGTACCTGCAGAGGTGACGCAGTTATATTACATGCCGCACAAGGAAGTGATGCCGAAAATGAGAGTAGTGTTTGACGCTTCGTGACATGCCAAAGGATGCAAGTCCCCTAATGACTGCCTTGAAAAAGGTGACAACTTATACCAAGACCTCGAGCAAATTCTGCTATGCTTCAGAACGCACCCGGTGGCAGTTATCGTGGACATAGAAAAGGCATTCCTTCAGAGTACGATTCGGAAAGATGACAGACGCTTTCCGCTTTCTCTGGCTTGGAAGAAGATTTATCCACGGGCAAGGTGCAAGAGTGGAGGATGACACGAGTGCTTTCTGGAGCTACATGTAGCCCATTTTCGCTCACAGCTACTATTATGTACCACGTGAAAAGAGCACCGGCTGCTATGGCACAAACAGCACAAACTCTTGCCGAGTCGTTTTATGTGGATGACTTAGTCACTGGTGCCGACACAGAAGAGGAAGCCGCTAAACTTAGGCGAGAAGCGCGCACAATAATGATATCGGCTGGCATGCCATTGCGGAAAGGACAACAAATTGAGGAAGTTTGATGCGAACGCTTGAAAATCAAGTAGAATCTACTAGTAATTCGATGGTCGTTCTTCACGAAACGTCGGTCAAGGCCCTGGGTTTGGATTGGAATCCTGCAAAGGATGAATTAAACTTTTCGTTTGAACATCTAATCCGGTTTTAGACAGCACAGACGGACACAAAACGATTTGCCTTGCAGTCAGCATCAAGAATATTTGCCCCGTTGGGATTTGTAGGACCATATACTATTGCTATCCGAATATTGTTTCAGAACCTGTGGATACGAGGGATTGGCTGGAATTAAGCCTACATTGCCTGCTCGACTCATTTGATGTTCGGTTGCCGCGCAAAGTAGCGGTTCTCCGAAACCTTCCCCATGTCTTTTTTGCAACAGACACACACAAATATATATATATATATATATATATATATATATATATATATATATATATATATATATATATATATATTACTATATATATATATATATATATATATCTATATATATATATATATAAAGGGAACGAAGTGTCTACCTAAGGGCTCGTTTTCCGTGTTTTGACACAATATAATAAGATCTAACAGACAACAATGCCAATGGAATGTATAGGGGAAGTTATTAGAACCAATGTAATGTAACTAATCCGAAAGAAAAGTGGGTGAAAAAATAACTTGCCGTGAGCAGGGAAGTTATTTTTCACCAATTTTTTTTGTTATTTACTTTACATTTGTTCTAATAACTTCCCTTATACATTCCTGGCATAAATGTCCTCTCTCTCTCTCTCTTCTATATATATATATATATATATATATATAATATATATATATATATATATATATATTGAGGACCCCACCACGTATGAAGTCTTTGTAGTCTTGGCTGCGACAGCGTTTAATTGAGGAAAGACCTCGCAAAACGAACGGGCAGAGCCAGCACACAGACGATGACGATCCTGATGACCCAGAGTGGCAATGAGGGCAAAGGGACAAGCGGATGATGGTGATTGTGATTATGCAGGGATGAGGACGATGTAAGTTACAAATGCCCACAATATTAATATTATTATTATTATTATATTATTATTATTATTTCGTGACCGGGTTTTGTGTCCGTCTTCTCCTTACATTGCGCTTCGAGATCTGTTATCTTGTAATAAAAGCACGATGCCGTGGCCTGTATCGCTTTGCGTTGCAACAAATTAAAGTTTGCCTTGCAGCGGACCCCCAACTTTATGATTATATGACACGTAACACTTGAGCGTACTGCCGAGAAAGCATGTTTGATTGTGACGGGTACAGCTCTGCAAAGAACAATTGGTGCCAGCAGTGTTTGTAAACTGATGCGTTTTTTTGCTTAGCGTAGGTGGTGAGAGGCGTTGTATGCACTACGATATGCTGATCTAGTCTAGACAAGTGAAAAAAAAAAGATGAAAAAGCCAAACCTAGTTTGAAACAGGTTTCCATTTGTCTGTGCGTTTGTCTATAAAAAAACCGGTTATAAACTAAAGCTTAGAAGAAAAAAAAAACATTTGTTGCTTCCAATACTACGTAGCCGGAGTACGGCATACAGTCCTTCAATGATACTAGGCATCACTGTGTGCATTATGCAGGTAATGCATCATATAAGCGTACTGCACGTTAGCAGTCTCGTTGTCTAATGCGCCCGTAGTTTACATTGAGTAACTGTTTCATACCTTGAAATGCTCCTGCTCGAGATATTCAACTGCCTTTTACTTTGCAACAGTGCATGGATGAAGGTTGAGGTAATAAGCGTAAGCTGCAAGCAAAACGGCTGAACTGCCAGCACTGGCTACATCAGCATGTTAATACACTGGTGTGAAGGTCACACAGTCTAGTTACCATGTATTCTAGCATTATTCCTTAGTGGGCTAAATGCTGGTTAGCATGTCGCCCTTTTTCTCAAACCCTGGATCCTCGTGAATTTTTTTTTCATTTTGAAATTAAGATCACTTCTCGAACTGAATTAGTTTCCACACCATTGCCAACACAATGTTGATTATTTTTTTCGTTCTGGACTGGAACAAGGAAACGAGAAAGAAGAAGAGAGCGAGCAAGAGGAGATACGCGGTGACGCTCAAGTGACAGCAGAGCGCTTCAAAGCGCAGTTAAATAAACAAGTATTTTTTGCCGTATACCTTAAAGACGTAGTTGAGTCTGATCGCAGTATCTGGAACGCCATCGTCTTAATATTTGGTGCCGAAGAACCGGGATCAGAAACCAGGACCCTACGGACGGCTACCAGTCAACTGCAGAGGCATGGACCGACAGAAGTCGAAGTGGACGTCGCGGCGAGCACAGAACACGAGGATTATAAATGAGGCAAGTGCTCTCCTCGCTAACGACTTTGCCTCCTATGACTAGCTCAATTCCATATATGAGAGGCTGAAGGCTAATAACGAAGGGCTCAAGAACTTGAACAACGAAATGGAGCAGCATATACCTGACGAGGAGTTTGAAGTCGAGTATAACACTGTCTTACAATACGAGGACAGTGCTACGCGCATTCTCGCAGAGATTTTCAGCAAGAAAGATCGCATGCTAAGAACATCGACTGGAACTCAAGAAACAGTTGCCCAGACAGTCGCAGCACCATCAGACGGAACTGGAGTTAAATTGCCTAAACTGACAATAGCTCCTTTACCTAGGGACCTATGCAAGTGGACTGAACTTTGGGAACGATTTGACCAAATTGTTCATAGTAACACTCGCATTACTGCCACAGAGAAGTTACTTTACCTGCGACTGTATCTTAAAGGGTACCCTGCATCAGTAATTGCGGGCCTTCCGACGACAGGAAGTTGCTACAGTGACGCCATCAACATGCTACAGAAGCGATTTGGGGACAAGACGCGCCTGGAGCAAGAATATTTTGCGAAGCTACGGATGTTAAGCCCTGTCCATTCATCGAATGACACCAAAGCGCTACGCAGCTTGTACGACCAAGTTCTCGTTAATATACGAGGCTTAGAGACTTCGGGTGTGCACAAGTCGGCATTTTCGTCAATGCTGTGCGACATCCTACGGCGAGCTCTTCCACGGGAAATAGTCGTGCAGTATCATTGATCATGTGCCGTCCAGTTGGCATATGACTCGAAAGCTGATGCTACACCCGTGGGACTGGACTGTGTGCTCAACTTCCTGTGTATTGAGCTGGAAAGCCTGAAGAAGAGTGATTTTAAGGATGCCAGAGGACGAGAACATGGAACACTCCCCGTGGCCAGTCAGTCGACGTACTCTCGGCGTGGGAAACCGACGTCATCTGCGCTTCACAGCAACTCGGTACGAGAAAAAAAAGGACAACTGCGTATTCTGCTCGTCCAGTCATCACGGATCGGAAGCCTGCACAGCTGACTTGTCACTGACGCAGAAGAAGGAACTGCTTTTCAATGACAAAAGGTGTTTCCACTGCACCACCAAAGGACATCAGACACGAGACTGCAAAAAGAAGATTTCCTGCTCCAGATGCCAAGCTCAACACGCTACAAGCATGTGCGATGCCGATAGACATTCGCGGAAGTCAGACTATGCTAACAAAAACCACGAAAAAACTACGACAGTCTGTGCATCACTTAGAAGAAGACTTGTCAAGGAAGGCTCTATCACTTGCGTTTTCCTTCAGACTTTCAGAGCATGGGCCATGAATGATGACACCTACCGCTACATACGAGGCGTTTCTGATGGTGGCAGTCAGAGGCCTTTTGTAACTGAAGATCTGTCCGAGCACCTCCAGCTGAAAAGCGTGGAAACAACTCGAATAGCCTTCAATAATTTCGCAAGTGCATCGTACCAAGAGGCGTCGCATCGTACAACTACGACTGCGAAGCCAGTTTTCCCAATGCGGAAATAGTCTTAACTGCAATAGAGATCACAAGCATCTGCCAGGACATCGCAGAGACTGGAATGGACGTAGCCTTTGTCGCATCTTTCATGAATCTGGAAAAGGATGTCGTCGATGAGTTAAAACATCCAACTATCATCACTAAGAGTGGCATCAGCCTACTTATCGGGTCCGATTAGATGTGGAAAGTATTGACCGGCGATGTTTCACGGTGCGAAGCTAACGAATCGTTGATCGCGCTGAACTCCAAGCTTGGATAGACCTTCCAGAGAAGCACATCGCACTTGGTGTCCCGACCAACTACTTCACAAATGATGGTGTGCGTGTTAAAAGCCCAAGCTACCGATTCCGATGAGATTTTGCGCTCCTTTTGGGAACTTGAAAACATGAGAATTACGGACTACGATAAACAAGCCACCTGAAATGAGCAACACCATGATGCATTTTGAGCAAACGATTAGCTTTATAAACGGAAGATATGAAGTGGCCCTCCATTGGAAGGATAATTTCGAGCTTGCAAGCAACAAGCAAGTCACCGTTACTCAACTGGACAAGCTGGTCAACCGTCTCGACTCCAGGAAAGAACTGCGCGAAACGTATCACCGTACCATAAGAGAGTACTTAAGGGCAGAGCACGCCGAAGTAGTCAGTGATGTACCTGCAGAGGTGACGAAGTTATATTACATGCCGCACAAGGAAGTGATGCCGAAAATGAGAGTAGTGTTTGACGCTTCGTGACATGCCAAAGGATGCAAGTCTTCTAATGACTGCCTTGAAAAAGGTGATAACTTATACCAAGACCTCGTGCAAATTCTTCTATGCTTCAGAACGCACCCGGTGGCAGTTATCGTGGACATAGAAAAGGCATTCCTTCAGAGTACGATTCGGGAGGATGACAGATGCTTTCCGCTTTCTCTGGTTTGCAGAAGGAGATTTATCCACGGGCAAGGTGCAAGAGTGGAGGATGACACGAGTGCCTTCTGGAGCTACATGTAGCCCATTTTCGCTCACAGCTACTATTATGTACCACGTGAAAAGAGCACCGGCTGTCATGGCACAAACAGCACAAACTCTTGCCGAGTCGTTTTATGTGGATGACTTAGTCACTGGTGCCGACACAGAAGAGGAAGCCGCTAAACTTAGGCGAGAAGCGCGCACAATAATGATATCGGCTGGCATGCCATTGCGGAAATGGACAACAAATTTAGGAAGTTTGATGCGAACGCTTGAAAATCAAGTAGAATCTACTAGTAATTAGATGGTCGTTTTTCACGTAACGTCGGTCAAGGCCCTGGGTTTGGTTTGGAATCCTGCAAAGGATGAATTCAACTTTTCGTTTGAACATGTAATCCGGTTTTCGACAGCACAGACGGACACAAAACAATTTGCCTTGCAGTCAGCATCAAGAATATTTGCCCCGTTGGGATTTGTAGGACCATATACTATTGCTATCCGAATATTGTTTCAGAACCTGTGGATACGAGGGATTGGCTGGAATGAAGTACTACCCAATTACTTGCAAAAAGGATGGAATGATTGAGTCATCCAGCTGCCGCAACTGCCAGACGTCGTCGTTCCTCGCTATCTGGGTGGCCGAGCAACGAAGCCCAATGTGCTTCAAGTACATATTTTCTGCGATGCCAGTCCAGCGGCATACGGAACAGCGATATACGTCGTCTCAAGTCCTGAGGAGCTGAAACTGTTGATTGTGAGGTCCCGTGTAGCACCCATTAAGGAGACAACGCTGCCGTGCTTGGAGCTGCTGGCGGCCTTAATTGGCTCAAGAATGTTGGCATACGTGAAAAGCGCTTTGATGAATGTTCAAGTTGGCTACCTGATGTGGACAGATTCCGCCATTGTGTTGTCGTGATAAAAGGTGACGTCAAAAAGTGGAAACAGTTCGTAGCCAACAGAGTCGAAGAAATTAGGTGCATTACAGATCCATCAAAGTAGAGATACTGTCCTGGAACGGACAACCTGGCTGACCTCGCGCATGGCGCGACATTTGAAAGACCTTTGTGCAGCTCAAAATGGTGACATAGTCCCGAGGGGCTAACTAAACCGATGTCTGAATGGCCCCTACAGTTCAGTGAACTAGACATAGCGGAAGCCACCCAAAGGTGAGGGGACATCGTTCTCGTGCATGCGGACAACACGCCACGCCAGCTATGGAAGCTTGCAATGGTCACGGAAGTGTCCGCCGTGCCGACGGTCTCATTCATTCCTGCAAGATCAAGTTACAAGGCGGTCACCTTGTGATCAGGCTGATACAAAGACTGCACCCACTTGAACTATGTGTTTAACCTTGCGCGGCCGGGAATGTTGATTACTTTTCACGTTCCGGGCTGGGACAAGGAAACGAGAAAGAAGAGAGCGAGCGAGAAGAGAGACGCGGGAACGCTGAAGTGACAGCAGAGCGCTTCCGAGCGCAGTTAAATTAACAAGTATTTTTTACCTTATACCTTAAAGACAGAATTGGGTCTGATCGCAGTGTCTGGAACGCCATCGTCTTAATAACAAGTTTTATCGATGCTGTGGGGGGTGATGGGGCTGCAGTAGATTACCGGTAGTCTGTTAAAAGGTGTCCCCATATTTACATTCATTGCATTTGTTTTTATATTTATTGCATGCACATCACCACAGAAAATTGAGCTAGTTGACTAAGATTCAACACGAAACAAGGTGAGGCATGCAGGCACAGACAACAGAAAAGAGCAAGACAGTGAAAATGTGGCTGTCAACTGAAAAACCACACTGTACCCTTCTAGTGAGCAACCATTCCGAAAAAATGGAGGGTGAACAATATCTTAAGGAAGGCCTCAGAGTTGTGCAAAACATTTTCTTGACATTGCCCCCGCACTTGAGAATCTGTGCTGGCAGTACTCCCCTAGATAATCAACACTGTTGCTTAACATTCGATCGGAGCACTTTAATGTTATAGACTGTACTATTGTCAAACCGTTAGCTTAAGTCCTAAGTCATCAAATAATGTATGCATGAAGTTAATGCCAGCATTATGCCCAGATTTTAATGATTCTGTGCATTTATTCGGAGAATATTACTCTGGCAAGCCATGTGAGCGTTTCGAGGCAATCTTTAAAATTCATGTGCAAACAATCAGTGCATCTTTCAAGCATGCAATTTGGCACGATTGAATAAAATATGCAAAGGAATGTAACCAGTGAATTTTGTTGAGATCCATTGACCTCGAAAAATTGCCGGAATCGCCCTTTAAGAGCACAGCACTACTTTCAGTGTTTTCGCTCACTTAGGTGTTCAGTCACACACTGCGCTATCTTACTATCAAATCAGAAAAGGTGACGGCAATTATGCTGAAGAATTTTACCTGTGTCAAAGCAGCAGTAGGCTCTTCACAGGAAGGACCCAATTCCCTGATTGACTCGATCACCTGTTGTCCACACATCAAATGTTAATTTGATCTTTAAGTAGTCATAACTAATGTCTTCAGTATTCTGCAATATTTCCTACAACAGAAAGAGTAATCAGTAATGCAGCAAGCAAATATTAAATTTCTCCAACTTTAAAGTGCTGTCAGAACCGTATCTTGAAGTACCTTGAACACCATGTTGATTGAGTGGGGACACCAAATTTGGACGCCCTAACGAGCCTTTTGTTGACTTTCTCTGTACACAAGCGCACTCATCACAAAGTGTTGAACTTTGCAAATGTTTAGAATATATTTTATTGCACTTCCAAAGTGTGCCTAAATGTTAATTCTCGCGGTTTAAAACCCTTGAATGGTGCGACTGTCATTGACGTCACTGTGTAGGAAGTGTATCAGACATTTCATTGACGTGACACCCCATTACAGTGACATGCAATGAACAGTGACTGACCAACAGCTCTGTTGCACCAAGCAACCAATAGGCTGGACAATTGTGGCAACACCATTTTTCTCGGCGTGTTGGTGAAGTAGCCAAACTTGCTAGCATTTTGTAAAGTGCTTCGCATCGTCATCGAGAACCTTTGAAGGCAACTTTAGTGATTTTCACTTTGTTAAAACATCTTGGCTTAAGCATACTGGGTTACCGCGGCTGAAAACTGTGAGACCAGATAGGTGCGGCCACTTTGCATAACTAAGATATATCAGGGCAGCACAGAACTGATGTTGCAGATATCTGGCGCATCCTAATTCTTGGCTCGTGTCAATTCTCATTAGTGATGTGGTTCTGAATGCAAAGCTTCTTTAAAGATTTTTCACCACGATCACTCAGGAAAAACAAAGAAACGTTCCTATAATTGTGGTTGCATGAAGTGTCACAATATATCAACACCAGTCGTCTGGTAACCGTATACTATGCAAAGATCTCTGTACACACTGGAATTTTATACGTCCTATTACTTTCTATTAGAAAATTTTCATGCATTCAGCCAGACAGTTGCTTTTGTGTGTGCGTGTTTAAGAGCGGAGGATGCACCACTCTGTGGGTTCCAGCTTTGTGGGCCCACGTGCTCTAGCTTTCAACGCAGTGATATCACTGTCCATCTTGGCACTCCGAAACCGCACCTGGAAGCAGTAATTCGTGTAAATAAGGAAATATGAAAAAAGATGACAAAAGATTGTAAGTTAACTACCTATAAGACACTAGTGAGACCGATGCTCGAGTACGCCTCTGTGGTTTGGTCGCCTCATCTTGAGCAAGATAAAAACAGGTTAGAATCTGTGCAGAATAAGGCTATACGGTTCGTTTTTAACCGTTATGATCGGGACTTCCTCCCCGTCTTCACATGCTCATTTGTTGTCACTTCATTCACTGGAACACCGCCGTACACGTGAGAGTATTATCTTGTTGCACAAGATTGTACACAAAATGACCCGCGTTCACGCGCCCTTATCTTTCGCTGATATACCAGCGCGTACAACACGCAGTACAGACGCTTTGAACCTTGTACCCTTCATGTCTCGTTTGGATTGTTTCAAATTCTCTTTTTTTCCGCGTGTGGCGGAAGTTTGGAACAAGCTTGATGGTGCATTGCGCAGAATGAACACTGTAGAGTTCGGGAAAATTTTTATGTGTTAGTCACATAAATTTGTGCGCACTATTGTTTGTTTCTGTGCTTTCGTTGATTTTTCTGTACCCGCTCCTGCAATGTCCCAGGCATGGGACAGCAGAATTTGTAAATAAATAAATATTTAGCAAGAATACATGAATCCTGAAACACGCATCGTGCTTCCTAGAAGAATAAGAAACATTTTCAATAAAAAACCCGCAAGCGAAAAGTTTTATGGCGACATCTCATTGAGAAAACTACCAGAGCATGCAGACACAGGAAGCAAGAGATAGAAAATGATACATGCACATTAAAAATTGCCTTGTGGTCTAACAAGATGTTTCACATCCAATAAATGCTTCAATGCAACTGTTAGAAATCGGCTTTCCTATTCATTGATTCAAGCATATGGCTAACTTTTGTGCAGGTTGAAATAAATGGAGATTTCGTATGTCTATTTGCCCTACTTTTACCAGATGTACAGAAGCATAACACGAGTAGAAATCGCTATGGTACCTCATCAATATGGTGTAGCACTGTTAAGCTCAAAGACATGGCTTCGTTCAATTCTTCGAGATGATGGCTGCATCTTGATGGAGGCAAAATGCAAAAAGGCCCTGGCATTTAGATTTAGGTGCATGTTCAAAAACCTCTTATGGTTGACGTTATTCTAATAATTACGGTTATGGTAAAATACACAATAAATTTTACCAGCTTTGGCAAAATGAACGAAGTAGAAATCAAATTGCCTACTAGACAACAACAGTTCAATTGAGCTCTGGACTTGATACTGTAGCCCAGCACTATAGCAGTGGCTAGCCAGACAGAGAAAAAGACGACGAGCGTCAATGGCACGAAGCACCTAGAACGTTCGGAAGCTTTTGGCTGGCTGGCCGCTACAGCCTCTGCTCTGCTTTGGCATCTCGCTTCCTTCCCGAGCTATACGCATTCGTCCTCGCATTAAACCAGCGACGACAGTACATCTACGTCGGACGTCGTAACGTTGCTGAAATACAGTGACCCAGAATTTACACTAATTGCCTCATTTTAGAGGAACCAGCAACCAATTTTCAAGTAACTGTTTTTTTTCCTAATAATGAAAGCACTGATCCAACCTTGAGCCGATCACGGACTGGTAACATGCCAAAGGTAACGTGCCACAGCTTTACATATTCCACTAGTTGCTGAGAATGCAGTGCAGCTTCTCAGTGTCACTTCCTCTTTATTGTCAGCAGAAAACACAGCAAAGATAGGTAATAGCGTACATACTCCAATTTTCAGTTCTGATTATAGTGTGCTTAAAAGTCTATGACCACGTACTGTGAATAAAACGACTCCATAGTGTAAAATGGAAGCTTCCCTGCTATGTTGCGCAACATACTGGTTAGGTTAAGAGAAAGCTGGGCTACTTGGTAAGCATTCATTCCGACTCAGACACAAGAAAGATGAAAGAACACAGATGCAAGAAAGATGATAACACCATTAACCCTGATTAACAACTGCAAAGGTGCACAGTGGCAAAAAAGAAAGAAGGCACAAAAACTTATCTCTGCATGCACAAGCAATGGGTCAACCTATAAATGCAGCACGCATGAAGTCTATGTACAGGATAACTATTCAGGCATTTGATTTCTTTTTTGTGCTAGGTTAATAGACTCTTGATTCATGCATGAGCTACCACTGTTATTGATATGTCATGTCTCAATAATCAGATGCATTCTTCCTTCCTGTACCTGCATAAAACTGCGCATTCATCGGATTGCAGCATGCACTTACACTCTTGACAATGTCAAGATAGATTAGAAGTTTAGCCTCCGCGATCTCTTGTATTTCAATAAACTCTGATTAATACAGCGACCCAGCCCTTCTACATAGAAACGGCTGCGGCTAAAAGTAACCTTATAAACCATACCTGTGTGGCCATTAGTGAATTTGTTGGTGCTTTCTAGAAAAGATGTCAATCTGCTTCTTATGTATGATTTGTTCTCTGCGCAGCTGCACAAAATTTTACCTAGCTTATTGCAGGCTCAAAAACCACATTATTGCCATATCTACTTTTCACCTTCCTTAGCCTGTGATATACAAAATAAATGTACGAAATGCCTGCGACATGTTTTTTGTAACAATGAAGCTGTTTAAGCTGGCCTGAGTTTGTGCAGCCTATCAAAAAATGGGCATACTTTGTTGATAAACATTGTAGCAGCATGTTGAGTATAGTTGCTATTGACACAGTGCATGAATGAGATCAGTAACAACCTGTACTAGGTGACAGTTGAGCTTGACGTAAATAATATTAATATTCTGTTGCATGCCAGATTGTTACAGGTAACGTTGATAACATCATTTATTAACTTTTCTTTAATCATGAATGACAGCTGCACTTGAAATTCTTTCCAGTTGTTAGACGATATAAAGCTGTGAACCCTGCAGTGTAATTCATTGCATAAGAATAAATGCTTAAGAAGACGATAAATAAAGTCAGTTTTGATGCTTTGTTTAACTAGAATGGCTATTACAGCAAAAAAAAAAAAGCTTCATTACACTATCATAAGGTTGGTTAGCTGCGCAAGATAGCTCTCTCTCTCTCTCTTTGTATGTGCGTGTGTGTGTGCGTGAACAGCGCAAAACAAACGAAGCATGTAAGGAGGAAGGCGCACACAGCACCGATACATTCAAAATTTGCTAACAAAACCATAAACATAAGTACACTGCGAACAATTTGTCCTTTGAGAAGCTTCGTCGCGTTTAATTTTGATCGCAAGCATCTTATTGGAGATCTCTGAACCGCTTCAAAAACTTGCGCCATTCGGGAATCCGGACTCAATTCAACCTTTCCTACCGGTAAATTATACTTTGTGACTTCATTTTCTTTTTCGCACCGAAACGGTACTAATTCGCTTTGTCAAGTGGCCTTAACGAAACCTCCGAACGGCTGAAGCGATCCAGCAACGATGCAATGACTGACATAATGATGAACTGATCGTTCACAAAATATACACACTTATATAAACGCTATTCACGTACCTCAGCAGTCAATGGCGACGCCAATAAGGCAAGTGTAATGTATTTCTAAAACGTTGGTGGTTGCATGACATAGTCAAGAACAACAAACATGGCAAAAATTAATGAAAACAAGCACGCGATCTACGTAAATGCGATCGTAATTGCCGCTCGGTCCACAAGCACATGTACACAGAAAAGAGCGCGAAACAAATAGACGTCAACCAACGCTTCTCTAGAGGAGGCGTTGCCTCAACATAACGTGAGCTAGTGCGGCAACGATTGTGACTAGTTGCCAGACTTGCAAACGTAGTCGACAAAACTGACGAACGCTACTTGTACCAGTATTTTTGTGACATTGGCTTTATTTTATCAAGTATATTGGCTCTCTGTGTTAATTATTAACACTATTAAAGCTCGCTGTCCTTTTTTTTGGTTTATTTATGGCGCGGCAGTCTAGAACTTGGATGACAGTACACTTTTGCTGCCTTGCACATTTCTGATCTCGGAGGTCATGCATTCTTAGTAAAGATATCCAAGTGGCATAAATGAAGATTTACTCGATTAAAATTCGAGATGTTAACGTAGCACATACGCACTATTATTAAAGACGATAGTCTTTCTTGGGGACCTTCGATGAAAAAATTTTGGTCTGTATGTCTGTACATTTTGCTGTTTCTCTGTTCTCACAATACCTCAAGCAGTACAGTGTACACTGTACAAGCGGCATCTAACTGTCAACCCCATCCGCAGCGCCCACCAATATTGCTCAAGGTTTAGCGTTCATAGTTGTGTGATCGTCAATTAAAAAAGCAAATATTGCGCATATATGAGGTGCCATAACAACATGTTTATGTTTTGTATGTCTGCCTTTACAATAAAGTGGCACACACAAGTAACTCTAAGGACTGTAGGGTTTATCGCGCTGCGCTGACATTGCAACGCGATGTTCAAGAAGGTGTTTCCAACGCTTTGCTACGACGACATGGTGGTGGCACTTGCCCGTCGCTTTGCATTCTACACGTTATCACTTCCGAGACTGGCGCGCATTTTGCTCAGCGGTCGCGCGCGCCCTCGTTTTCGAAGATAGCTGCCAGATGGCACTTGTGTCTAACGTGCCTAGATGCGCTTGTCCGCCTTCGCTACACGCTTTAGGCACTACAACGCAGCGCCTTCAGAATACCATTCACCAAATTTCTTGCGCAGAACATCAAATAAACGTTTTCTTCACTCTCTCCAGATGCAAGACTATCGTCTTTCGACGACATTTACAGTGTAACATGTAAATTCAGGCCAATTTTAAATGGCGGTCCAGCGAAAGTATTGAATGGTTCCCGCTTCGCCCATTTTGTTCACTTGATGGAGGAGGGGAGAAAGTGCTTGTTTAGTTGTTCTTTCTCCATGTGTTATGGGGCACTGCCCATCTGACTTGTGCATTGCTTCTTTATTTATATTCTAACCATGAGCAAATCAGACTAGAAACAACTGACATAATGCAGGCTTACACATAAGAATTCTGCTGTTTAGCTCAATTTTATGATCAATATCACTGAATTGATGATTTCATCATCAAGATAATTTTTTTAATGAAGTTGCTGTCATGGGATCCAAGTCTTGCCCTCTAGATGACGTTTCAAGCTGTTAACGTAAAGCAAGTTATTACCACATTCATGATGTAACTAATGCTGGTCTTGATCACTGTGGGCCAAGGTCAACAAGTATGCACCAATGTAGGTACAGCTTATGCCACGCAAAATCATGTGTTATTTAGAGTTTTCAATGATGACACCTAGTTGCCCTGCATAAGAACAATAGCCTCCTGAGTCCCTAAAACAAAATTGCTGGTCAGTTTATTTGAAACTTCTTTATTTGGTCTTGAGCATACAGCAAGAGAGAGAAAAAAAACTTACAGATCTTACGAACAGTAGGAATCAATGATATGCGAAGCATGAATGAGGAATGTTGGTATGTCACTTTAAAATCTGCCCTACGTCACGAGGTGAACGTAAATTATGCCTTACATGACTTCCATGTCATGATTATCGTGCTTATGCCTGGCATTTGTGTTCGTCGTCTATTCCCGTCACGTAATGCTAAATTTGGTATATGTGAAGCTAGCGAAACCACAACGAGCGCGTCGTAAGAGTGGTGTGCAGTCATGTTCTTACGTGACACGCATATCATGATTATCATCTTTAGCCGTACATTTACCTTCGTGGTTCATTCAGGTCACGTAATAGCAAATTTGATACATGGGAAACAGGCAAAATGGCCGCGAGCGCATCATGAACGTGGTATGTTCTCATGTTCTTACATGACACACCTGTCTTGATTATCGTATTTGCGCAAGTGATATATCTTCGTCATCTATTCACGTCACGTAACACCGAATTCGGCACAAGTGAAGCTAGCAAAACGGCCGCAGGCGCAGCGTAAGCGTGGCGAGTAGTCATGACTTACATGACATGCATGTCATCATTTCCGCGTAAGTGCCTGTCACTTATGTTCGCTATGCAGTCATGTGATGCCATACCAGTTTTGCAATATGTCATGTGAACGAAAGCACCGCAAGAGCAGCAAGACAATCACATGTATATCATGGAATTCATGACATACGCATCATGATTTTCATGTTATCACTAGGTACCCATGCTCGTCATATAGTAATGTTATGCCATACCAATATTGGTATAGATCCACCTTTCGAAACGGCCACGAGAGCTAAAGTACTAGGTGGCTAGATAGACAGATAGATAGACAGATATGGTCAAAGTCACTGAAGTTAGTTGAAGGATGCCTCGCATTAAAAAAAAAAAAACATGGAGAGTCACACACTACACAGACGGTGATCTGAGCTTGTGTGGTGTGTTTTAGTTCTTGGTCTTAAATTTGTTGATATTACAAAGAATGGCAAGTCATAGCTTGGCCTCACTGGTTTATATCTAATTCATGTATACACTCCGCAATTTCGAAATCGTTTCGCCCTCCTATCTGACATTATACGTCCAGTATTGTTTACATTGGCATATGCCTAATTCTAATAACATTTTTGTTCATGAAAGCTTGATTGACAAAGCCGTCAATCCTAGTAAAAATGGTTGTCGGGGTCTAACGTCCGAAAGTCGCCATTTAATTTTGAGAGACGCCGTGATAGAGGGCTCAGGAAATTTCGACCTCTTAGGGTTTTTTAATGGCACCCGAGCCTCGCGCATTTTCGCCTCAATCGGAGATGTGGCCGCCACGGCCGGGATTCAATGCGGCGAGCTGCGGGTCAACAGAGCCGTCATTCTTGCATGTAACCATAATTTGATCGATTCACCTGCAGAGGTTTTCTTCGGTGCGAAGTTGTTTTCTAAGGAAATATGGAGATGGTTAATGATTAAATGTCAATGATGGTTCAAACAAACAAACATTCTATAAAAAAGTACAAAATCCTATGATATATCTTTCTGGCTAATAGGCAATATCATTAGAATACTTACTAGTCATTCAAAAAAATTACATATCAGGCATTCATTTTAAACACATGTACAAAATCAGAGCCAACCTATAGTACATAACCGTGGCACTGCAACCTTTTTGTTGGTAAGAGTAACTCAAAATTTCTCAACATATTTCGTACAACCGATTCATTTCTATTTCATTCATTCACTACTTCAACGAGCAGAGGGCATGGGAAGAAAAGGCTCGACAGGCGCAGTACACCATTCTGCGGAATAAGAAGAAATGAAAAACATTCATATACATGCAGAGAGTCATCATCGTTTGAAATAAAATAAGCACTCGGAATGCTTCATGAAAGGCCACTCCACATTTGAAAGACCAGATATAGAATTCATTAGAAAAATGCTAGGAGCTCAGACCAACATGCATCAATGTTAATATCGCTTTATGCTAAAACATTTAAAAACAGAGGGAAAAGTAATTCTTGACATTTGGGCACCGCGATTCGTGTGAGAGGACTTCACCTTTAATTTTTCTATCAGCCTCCAAGGGTATATAGTAACGTATTTGGTTAGTTCTGTCATTTTGTTAAACATTGATATATTTCGTTAAGCATCGATATAATCCTATCTTCAAGGATAGTTTATTTACTTATTTATTTTACTTCATAATACTGTCAGCCATCTATGGAGGGCTTTTACAGGGAAAGTACAACCAAATACAAACCAACCAATATACAGCTATGTCTGGTGACATCGCAATCAAATAATACATGTGCAACACTTTATCAAATTGGCAAACACTACGTGCATTTACAGCGATGCCTCGCTACGCATTTCAAGGCTTAATCAAAGCTAGGAAAAAAGAAAACGAAGAAACTCAAACCAAGGAAACATGCATGCTTATCATCTGGCAGCTCAATCACTCAACTACATGTACAACAATTTTTCGAATAGGTAAAGATCGCTCGCATTTACTACAATGCCTGGCAACGCGTTCCAAAGCTCAATCGCAGCTGGAAAAAAGAATAAAGAAACACATAAATAAACAAAAACAATGAACATATACAATAAAGCGTGAATAGATATAAGCAATAGAACTGCATATCACATATGCATTCTTGGGTGTCTCAACGTCCTACTAATACGGACAATAGTTAGGAAAATACGAACTGAAGGCTCTCGAATGACCACTCTCTGTGAATTAAAGCTAGGATAAAAGAAGTATAAGACTTCTTTTGAAATGTAGACCACTCGTTCCGTAACTGCGCCCACCTGTACGGTGAACGTTGCAGCATTTGACTGGTGTATAGTGGAAGCGGTGGCGAGTGGTACTAAAGATTCTGATGCATCCGGCGAAGTCGTGTCGGCGCCACTGGTCACTGCTGGGAAGGTGGGGTAGTAGACCAGGCCCAACGTGACCAAGCTACCCGAGCAGACCACGCTGGAGAGAACAAGCAACTTGCGCCGATCCGTCATGTCGAGGAAGGGCACCACAAGGGATGCCACCAGGGACTTCATGCGGCGCACGCGAATAATGTGTTACAGTCATACTCGACTGTGCTTACTCGGGTGTATTGAATCATCGCCGAATCGGACTTCTTTGAAGACATAAGCGCTAACTGGTGGAACTTCATTAGATACATCAAATACAAGTTAAAATTTACGCATTGAAGTTTTATACATTGAAAACTTCTCCCATCAATTTCATATATTGAAAACTTCATATACCAGAAACCAAAAAATCACCGGTGGGTTTGTTTTTCCTGTAAGACACTTGGCTTTTCTCACTAAAACTCTAGATTTTAGCGCGTATTTAGGTGATCGAATCGTGCGACTGTGTGATAAAACGGACGCTAACGTTACCGAGTACATACTCCTTAGAAGAATCCGGAGTACGACTGCAGAGCAAAGCGAGCAATAGGGCCAAGGCGGACTGCAATCTTCCTCGACCTGAAGGGTACGCCCAGCTGCGCATGGAGATGTTAAGTTGATGTAAAGATGCCGTTTTTGTCTCGTGTTACCGAGTCCAGAATATAACCCGCACCTGCCGCTACAAAGTGCGGTTACGGAGCCTGCAACGTCCGCTACTATGTTTATGAAGGGCTAACCCCCGAACGCAGAGATGTCACTTGACTCGTTCTTGACTCGAGACAGTCTTGCCGGTCACCATAAATCGTTCTCGAACTTGCGGACGAATTGAAGGCAACTTGGCTTTGTCGAAGTCAGGACAAGTTTCAAGTCAGCTGTAGGGCTAGCTTGAAAGCGACTTCGTGCGTTATTCCAACATGGCCATCTTTCGAATGGACGTCGCGCGGAGGTTGGCCGCTTTTGAGTTCGCATGCCACGCCATGGATGTTGTGTTTTCGGAGGCACATTACCTGCCGAAGATTCCACGACCCACCCTTCGAGACCGGGGAAATCCTATGGAGCTGTATGACGAGGAACATTTCCACGCTCGCTACCGGTTCACGAAGCACGCAGTGCGGCAGCTTATATATATGCTGCCGCTCCAAGAAAGCCGGGACAATCGAGGTCAGCATGTGCCTCCTATGCTGCAGCTGTTGATGGCATTGAGATTTTACGGCACTGGGACATTTCAAACAGAATCGGGGACCTCGTCCACATTCCGCAGTCTAAAGTGTGCCGTGCAGTCGGAAAAGTGACCACGCTGATCGCAAAGCACTTGTACTCCTTACTGGTGCGCTTTCCGCAGCCGCCGGAATTTCAACAAGCTATGCAGGACTTCTATGAAGTGGCCGAATTCCCTGGCATGACGGGATGTATATACCACACGCACGTGCGGATTAAAAGCCCCGGTGATGAAAGTACCGAAGTGTTCCGCAACCGCAAAGGCTATTTCTCCTTCAATGTGCAGGTAAGCAGTGAAGTTTGAAAGTCTCTGAACAGTTTAGTTCGTTCGTATTTTTTCGATTCATGCTCGGGTCGTAAACTTCTTTCCATACATTAATCAAAGTGCTTCTGTTCAGCCATGGTTGTCATGCACTAGCGAAATAAATACAGCGAAATCATAATGCAGCAATTATTCGAGGGGCCCGGCACTCGCACTTTCAGACGTGTTTTGCTGGAATCGAGGTTTTGCTCCGGAAGGTAGCTTTCGTGAAGGTTTTAAAGGAACACTACCGTCTCTATCTTTTCATCAAGATACACTCTGGTGGACCGTGACTCAGCGCAACAACATGCATTTCTGCTGCGCCTGTAGTTATACCGGACAGCGAAGAGATAGGCGCTGTACAATACCATGTTTATGATTATTGGTATGCTGCTGCTTTGCTACAGGTGGTGGCTGGACCACAACTCCAGTTCTTCGACATTGTTGCAGGCTGGCCCGGCTCTGTTCAGGACAGCAGGATTTTTGACAACTCTCGCTTGCGGGTGCTGTACGAAGAAAACCGGGTGCCCGGAGTGCTGTTGGGCGATGCTGGATACGCATGCCAGCCATATTTATTCTCATCGTTTTCAGAACCAGGCCTTACTGACACACCCAAAGGAAGGTTAGTTCACGTGTCAGTGCATGGTCACAGAAAGTTGCAGCATGGTTTTGTGGTGTGACATTGAATCAAGTCGCTTGTGGGGTGATGTACAATATTGCTTCATTCGCCCAGCTACCAAAAAGCCCAAATAAAGACTCGGAAAGTCGTTTAGAGGGCGTTCAGCATGTGGAAAAGGCGTTTTCCTTGCCACAACATGGGAATGCAGCACAAAGCCAAAAAGATCATGCACATAATCACACCTTGTGCTCACTCCACAACTTGGCCTGCTTATTAAGGGAACCAAAGCCACCCGCTTCAACGTTTCCACAGCCTTCCCCCATCAGTACAGTGGCAACGAGAACAGTGCACCTGCCACCTGTTGATCGCCTCGCCGACAGCCGATCAAGAAATCAAGCGTGGTACCTGCTCATACGCAAGAGCTTCACAGAGACAAAAATTGCATATATAGAGAACTCGGCCTTACATCCTCTTTTTAGGGCTGCTGAACACGCCCATATGCTTATCATTCATGCATAAAAATGTACACTCACATGGTTTCATATATTTATGAGAGATCCCATCATTTATTTACAAATGAGGCACATTACATTGCAGCCTGCGGAGCTGTTATTTTTTAAATTCTTTTTCAATCTGTAGTATTTCAATCTCATTTTTTTTGCTTTTCAAGCTCGTTTTTGTGCTTTGAAAGCTCGAGCTCTCGCACTTTATTTTCATGCTTTATTTTTTCGACCCGTTCCAGCATCATATAATAGTGTTCCTCCTGCAAAAGCCAGGCATGGACTGTGTGTGTGTTTTTTTAAGTAATTCCGCACCGGTTGCGTTTTCCGCGGCCAGCGTCTTTTTCAGAACAGCCATCCGGCCCCTAGGTGTCCTGCATACTTGAGCAGCAACAGCTGCTGCAGAAGTGCTACTTCCAGCAGCTCCGGCGGCCTGGTGTCTGTTTGCACAACATTCGGCAGCAGTATTCGCTTCACAGTCAGAAGTAGGCCTGCTGTCTTCGTCGGCATCTGTGTCTGTTGGCAGCTGTCATGGCTCTATAAGGGCGGCACCTTGTCACAGATCTTCTGCCATAAAGAAAAGATGACATAATAGTACTGACGGAGTATTGTCTATGACGCAAACACCTGTACTCCACTGCATGCAGAAAAGAGCCATTTCTGGGAAATACAAACCATAAAATTTTTGGGGAGATCATTATTCCGCCTTAAAATGCAACACACCATACCTTGGCAATCGAAGTCCGCTTCATCTCGACCATCAGTCATGGGCTGTAGCAGCCTCAAGACAGGGAGACTTGCGACGGGGGGCTGCTACCCTGTGGCATCAGAATCAGAGGCGCTCTCCACCCTCGTTGCCATGTGATCCGCAATTGACCCAACCAATTCGTAAATAGGAGCCATGGCGGAAGGCGCCGATCCCCCTCCTAATCAGAAATAAAGTTTCAATGCAGAATGAAGCAAGTTTTGATAAACGTCTTGCACAAAAACAAACTGCGGTACAGATGTTCCTCTCTCCTAAGTTGAGTGCAATGTAGTTTACATCGTTTAACTCAAGGAAAAAATAGCAAAAAAACATTGCGCAAAACAAACATTGGCGTGCTTATGTCTTTTTTGTAAAAGGCCAAAATACGTCAGTTGCCTACAAATTCGTCTTAATAGGTTTCTTGAAAACACTTTGCACTGATCATTCATGTTATAGGCCAACCTAAAGACCGTTCTTTGAGGAAAATGCTATTTTGAGTGGTTACTTATTTCGCCATGCACTGCAAAATCTAATGGTCATGACTATATGCTTTCAGCACTCGCATTTCTACCGACTACAAAACATATGGCAGATCAAAAGTCAGCGAGTGATGCATAACATGCTCAGCTTACCAGTTTTATGGCGCTCTCTCTTTTCTCTGGCAGTTTCCGCTTTCTTTATTTGCTTCTGTTTATTCCAGCGCTTCTTGAGCTGCAGGTGGTCGCGCCGGGTCATTCCATGATTGGAATTGTAGCGCTTGGTAATTTCTTTCCATGATTCATTTTTTTCGCTGTCGACACTACATCAGTTTTCTTGTACTCGATGATGCGCTTGAACTCTCTCACGAAAGAGACAAGCACCGTATTTTTGTCTTCGGTGAAGCGTGGTGTCGCCCTGCGTTGAGGTGTCTCTTGGGACAATAGCATACTTTGCAGCGACATATCGGAGCGAATAGTCCTTGCTTCTTGGCTCGAAATATATCGCTTAGAAAAGTGACGCGCTGCGGTGGTAGGCCTTGCTTTCCCCAAAAGTCATTTCCTAGCAAAAATTTCAGGAATTTTTGTCTCGTTTGGTGCAGCCATGTGGGGTTGAAAAAAATGCCAGACATCTGGAGCACAAAGCTTAAAAAATTTATCAAAAAAAGGTGCTCCTACTTGGGGTTTCTCCACTGACTATAGAACAAGTTTTTTGCGAGAAACACGAATGTTTTTTTTTATTTCCTCGTAGCTATGCAATATAAAAGGGCGAATGAACCCTTCGTTCACCTCGCAGGCCTGTTCCCTTTTCATTGTTCTTGGCAAAGCTTCCAGCAGACATCCTAAGGCTGACCGCAATCGTGCCTTCCCCCTGCCCCTCACTAACACACAAAACAAATTTGTATACCCCCCTCCGCCCTGGTGGTCGCATTTTGGTGGAGAGAAAATGCTCATGGCCTTATATTGTCCCGTATCTATGAACGATGAACACCAGGTGGTCGAAATTTCCGGGGCCCTCCCATATGACACTCCTCATAATACCAAACCCTGGATTTGTAACACATATGCTCTCTGCTGTAAATCCTGCTAATGACAATGCAGACACGAAAAGAAAAGTAGATAAATATTGCTATTACGACCCCTCCCCTCTAGAACAAAAAAGTGCCGCAGAAGCCCGCGATCCTCATCCGCACCTTTTCTCTTCTCAATAAATTTAGACAAACCGTTAGCACCTCCGATTTTATTTAGCTTTTTTGTCATGTTAGGACACCCACATGGGTGTGCACAGGGTCTTTGTACGCCGCGTTTCTAGTACTTGTTGCTTTTTTTTATTCAGGTATAACTACTACGTGGCCCGCCACAGGCATGTCCAGAGGCGAATAGAAATGCGAGTATGACGAGAAATCACTATGCTTTGTTAACAGTTGCGACCCAGAGATGGGCATATACACCCCGCTGCGTTCGACAGCAAAATACGATGAATGATGAACAGCTGGAGAAACGCACTCCCTTTGGGCAATCACTGAAACCAGATAGAAAAGGACGCTTTCCGCAAGCAACACTGCGCATCGCAGCGCGGCGGGCATCACGGTGGGCGTCATGTGGCATTCGGTAGCCGTAAAACAAAAAAATGTGCTTTTAGCACTTTGAGCAGAAGAGTATTTTGAAATATACGAACTTTTTTGGCTTTGACACGTGCCTTACGCACACAACTTCATTATTAACCTCGATAACAGGCGAGAACGTGCTTCTGCATTGAAGGTCATTCTTGACTTGACCAAGCAAGACGGCCTGAGCATCAATGAAACGCGAAGGCCGACATGGCCGTTTTCAAGTCAGCTTCTTGCTTCGCGCCGACTTACTTAAGTCAAGTCGAAGACGCGGCCAAGTAACACCTTTACATTCGGTGGTTCCATGCGACTCTTAATCTAAGGGTCGTGGGTTCGAGCCCCACGTTGGGCGCTGTTTTTCCCGAGTCTCACCATGTTACGTGGCGCGTCGAGGTCTACATCTGCTTCTTCCCCGCCATCTTCGTTTTTCTTTCTTTTGGTAAACTATGCTGATCTTGTACACACGAGATGTTGTATGCCAAGTCAGATCCTGCGTGCCCAGCTAGCTCAGTCGGTAGAGCGTGCGACTCTTACTCTCAGGGTCGTGGGGTCGAGTCCCACGTCAGGCGCTGTTTTAGATGCGGAGCATCTTATACTCGCGCCTTGTAGTGCGCCGTCCGCGCCGTCCGCACCGCTTCTCGAACATTCGACAGCTGACGCACGCGCATGCGCCGTCGCGCCGTCGCCCACTCTTCCACCATCTGTGCATCCCTTCCTCCTCTACACACCGCGCGTGCTTCACTCCTCCACCATCTGTGCACCCTTCCTCCTCTACACACCGCGTTCGACATCTACAATTCTCCTGATTCTCCAGTGGACGCACATGTGGCGTCGCGCTTCGAGAACATTCAACAGCTGACAGTGCATGCGCCGTCGAGCTGTATATATACTCAAGGTCGGCGCTCGCTCGCTCAGTTGCCGTTCGTCGGTTGGTTTGTACGGCGCGTCGACGTCCAAGGTCGCGGTGAAATGAATTCCAACGAATCCACAAACACAATGATCGACGTCCCTTCGACCAGCGCTGCCCTTTCGCATATGTGTGTACGTGTTCACTCATTTAACACCCCCTCCTACAACCACTTTAACCAATTTAGCCATCGACCCAAGTAAGTCGCACTTTAACACCCCGTTAACCAATTATATGTTCCGCATCCTCCTCAGTGTTCCCCCGAGGGAAGCTGCGGGCAATTTTTTTTTCCCGAGCCTCACCAAGTTACGTCACGCGAAGAGGTCTACATCTGTTTCTTCCCAGCCATCCTAGTTTTTTTTTCTTTTGGTGAACTATGCTGATCTTTTACAAACGAGATGTTGTGTTCGAAGTCAGTTCCTGCGTGCCCGGCTAGTTCAGTCGGTAGAGCATGAGACTCTTAATCTCAGGGTTGTGGGTTCGAGCCCCATGGTGGACGCTGTTTTTTTCCCGAGTCTCACCATGTTACGTCGCGCGTCGAGGTCTACATCTGTTTCTTCTCAGCCATCCTAGTTTTTTTTTTCTTTTGGTGAACTATGCTGATCTTTTACAAACGAGATGTTGTGTGCCGAGTCAATTCCTGCGTGCCCGGCTAGTTCAGTCGGTAGAGCATGAGACTCTTAATCACAGGGTCGTGGGTTCGAGCCCCACGTTTGGCGCTGTTTTTTTCCCGAGCCTCAACAAGTTACGTCACGCGTCGAGGTCTACATCTGTTTCTTCCCAGCCATCCTAGTTTTTTTTGGTGAACTATGCTGATCTTTTACAAACGAGATGTTGTGTGCCGAGTCAATTCCTGCGTGCCCGGCTAGCTCAGTCGGTCGAGCATGAGACTCTTAATCTCAGGGTCGTGGGTTCAAGCCCCACGTTGGGCGCTGTTTTTTTCCCGAGCCTCACGAAGTTACGTCACGCGTCGAGGTCTACATCTGTTTCTTCCCAGCCATCCAAATTTTTTTTCTTTTGGTGATCTATTTTCCCTGTTTTAGTGGACATCAATGCTGAGGCAAGATGTCGCGGCAGCAACGCATGAGGTCCCTCCTGAAGCAAACCTCCAGGTCCTAGATAGTAAGCTTCTGCATATGTGGGAGGCTAAACGTAGCCTACAAGCCCGGTGGAAAGTACAACGACACAATAGGACTTTACGTAGGCGAATAGCTAAACTGAATAGAGACATCGAGGAATACGCTTTACAGCTTTGCAAGTCACAGTGGGAAGAGACGTGTAATAGCATGGATAGTCGGGTAGGGTTCACCAAGGCGTGGAATCTCCTCAGGTTCCTGCTGGATCCAGAGGAGACTAAAACAGCATATAGGCAAAATGTCAACAAGATAATCAACGTCTACAAAGGCACCCACGCAGAACTCTTGCATGAACTCAGGATGAGATACACTAATCCGACTAGACCCGTGCTCCACTCTGAATACAAAGGCACTGCGAACGAGTGCTTGGACAGACCTTTCAGCATTGCTGAAGTACGCGCGGTGCTGCACAGGCTCAACACGAAATCATCGCCCGGACCAGACGGGGTTACGAACAAAACGCTTCGGAATCTAGATGACACATCGATAGAGCACCTCACGGTTTTCCTTAACGAATGCTGGGAAAAGGGACGTATTCCCCGACAGTGGAAAACCGCCCGCATCGTTATGATACCCAAACCAGGAAAGCGCATACAGCTGGAAAATCTAAGGCCGATATCGCTGACGTCCTGCGTTGGTAAGGTCATGGAGCACGTGGTCCTCGCGAGACTAACAAACTTTCTCGAGGACCACGATCTGATTCCTCACACCATGCTGGGCTTCAGGAAGAGCCTCTCCACGCAGGACGCCATGCTACAACTCAAGCACCAGGTAATAGACAGCATGACCACTTCTACCAAAGCAATCTTAGGCCTAGATTTAAAGAAGGCGTTTGATAATGTCAAGCACTCGACTATACTTACCCGAATAATAGAACTAGGACTCGGTAAAAGGACGTACGACTACGTCCGTGATTTTCTAACAGACAGGACAGCGAGGATCACATTGGGAGAATTAGAGTCAGGAGAGATAGAGATGGGCAGCGCCGGCACTCCTCAGGGTTCGGTGATTTCGCCCTTGCTCTTTAACCTCGCACTCATAGGGTTACCAGCTAAATTAGAAGAGATTGACGGGCTCTCCCACAGTCTGTACGCAGACGACATTACTCTGTGGGTAACTCGGGGATGTGACGGCCAAATAGAACAGACGCTACAGCGAGCCATCGATACGGTTCAAAGATTCCTAGAGGACACGGGCCTCACCTGCTCGGCTGAGAAATCGGAGCTACTGGTTTACAGACCTACGCGCAGAGGTCGAAAGCCCAAATACAGCGAACAAAGCGCAAATCACGCAGAGGAAGCGATACAGCTAACGACCTCGGAAGGCCACGTCATTCCCAAAGTAGACGTTATACGCGTGTTAGGCTTGTATATTGCAGCCAATGGCCACAATGGCGAAACTGTTCGCAGGTTGGAACACGCGGTAAATCAGACAATCCGACTTCTAAAACGAATTACGAACCGACATAGTGGTATGAAAGAAGGGAACACTATTAGACTTGTGCAAGCCTTTGTCCTCAGTAGAATCACGTACGTTGCCTCTTACTTGAATTGGCACGTCGCCGAGAAGATAAAATTAGATTGCTTAATCAGGAAAGTGTATAAGCAAGCTTTATGCTTACCCATGAACACAAGCACAGTGAGATTATTAGAACTAGGCTTGCACAACACGCTTGACGAATTAATAGAAGCGCACAACGTAGCACAGTATGAACGACTTTCTAAGACTAAAACGGGCAGGTACATCCTCGAAAAACTGGGAATCCACTATCACACGCAGCAAGGCGAAAAAGCCGACATAACCGTGATGGGGAGGGAAAAGATAGTGATTCCGCCGTTGCCCAAAAATATGCACCCGGAACATCACACCGGCCGAAGAAACCAGAGAGCGCAGGACTTGCAGAGAAAATTCGGAAATTGCAAGGAAGCGGTATTCGTGGACGCGGCCAGATACGCGCGAAGGTGTGGTTACGTGGCCGCGGTGGTCGACGGTAAAGGGACATGCATGACGAGCGTTACGGTGCAAACGCCACTGACCGAGACGGCCGAGGAGGTGGCCATAGCACTCGCGGTGGCGACCACTGAGGCCGAAGTAGTAATTAGTGACTCGCAAGCAGCGATACGCAACTATGCGAACGGTCGTGTCTCCCGAGAGGCGCTGCGGATCCTAATGACTAACGAAGACAAAATTCGGGAAAAAAATGACACTTTCGTCATATGGACCCCCGCACACACACAAACCCCGCTGGCCGGCAACGAGGCGGCGCACGCGGCGGCTCGAGCACTCACGAACCGAGCCGTTGCGAACGCCGACGCCGCCTCGGACGAAGTTCCACGCGGGGGGGAGTGGGAGTGGGGGGACCGCATGACTAGTTACCACGAAATAACGCAGCACTATAAGCTAGAAAGGCGAAAGTACCCTCCGCCACACAACAGGTTAAATAAAAAACAGGCAGTTGCGTGGCGACAACTGCAAACATATACTTATCCGAATCCAGTTCTCTTTAGTCTCTGTTACCCTGATCTGTATTTAACACAAAAATGCAAGGTTTGCGATGAAAGGGCGACACTTTCACATATACTATGGGAATGCTCGAGTTTAGATGAAAGCAACGATGAAAACCACGAAGAGGCAGTTTCGGACCGCAGGACACGCTGGGAGGGGGCTCTGCTCAGCTCCTCATTCGAACAACAACTGTGGGCCGTCCAGCGAGCCGAGGAAGCCGCCCGAGCCCAAGGGCTCGTGGCCGACGCCTAGGCCCGCCCCAAATCAACTTCGCTGGACTTCATAAATAAAGTTATTCTTCTTCTTTGGTGATCTATGCTGATCTTTTACAAACGAGATGTTGTGTGCCGGTCAATTCCTGCGTGCCCGGCTAGCTAAGTCGGTTGAGCATGAGACTCTTAATCTCAGGGTCGTGGGTTCGAGCCCCACGTTAGGCGCTGTTTATTTCCCGAGCCTCACCAAGTTACGTCACGCGTCGAGGTCTACATCTGTTTCTTCCAGCCATCTTTGTTTTTTTTTCTTTTGATGAACTATGCTGGTCTTTTACAAACGAGATGTTGTGTGCCGAGTCAATTCCTGCGTGCCCGGCTAGCTCAGTCGGTAGAGCATGAGACCCTTATTCTCAGGGTCGTGGGTTCGAGCCCCATGTTAGGCGCTGTTTATTTCCCGAGCCTCACCAAGTTACGTCACGCGTCGAGGTCTACATCTGTTTCTTCCCAGCCATCTTTGTTTTTTTTTCTTTTGGTGAACTATGCTGATCTTTTACAAACGAGATGTTGTGTGCCGAGTTCATTACTGCGTGCCCGGCTAGCTCAGTCGGTAGAGCATGAGACACTTGATCTCAGGGTCGTGGGTTCGAGCCCCACGGTGAACGCTGTTTTTTTCCCGAGTCTCACCATGTTACGTCGCGCGTCGAGGTCTACATCTGTTTCTTTTTTCACTGATCTCTGCAAAACATCCCAAAAAGAATTCCCTTTGGACTCACATGGCATAAAATTTCTAAATGTAGACAACGATGACGAGGCTCCTTTTGACGCAGTTATGCTCATGGGCCTCCATTGCATATGGAGAGCGAGAATGGCAGGTTACCACTGCGATAAGGATGCACGGCCGGCATATGTCTATTTCAGAGAGAGCATTCACTGGTTCCTAGAGATTTATAAAGCCACACCGGAGCCACCAGTATGGCTTCCACGACTGGAGCCTCTGCTGACTTTGCGAGTGTTATAGTAACGAAATCAGCACCATGCTGGTTGACTGTTATGTCATCATGTAAATATTGTACATTTCATACCTTCTTGCCAGTGTCACTTGTATGATGTGGTTGGTACAAAAGCAGGTAATAAAGAAAAAAAGTCTACATCTGTTTCTTCTCAGCCATCCTAATTTTTTTTCTTTTGGTGAACTATGCTGATCTTTTACAAACGAGATGTTGTGTGCCGAGTCAATTCCTGCGTGCCCGACTAGTCCAGTCGGAAGAGCATGAGACTCTTAATCTAAGGGTTGTGGGTTCGAGCCCCACGTTCGGCGCTGTTTTTTCCCGAGCCTCACCAAGTTACGTCACGCGTCGATGTCTACATCTGTTTCTTCCCAGCCATCTTTGTTTTTTTTTCTTTTGGTGAACTATGCTGATCTTTTACAAACGAGATGTTGTGTGCCGAGTCAATTCCTGCGTGCCCGGCTAGCTCAGTCGGTAGAGCATGAGACTCTTAATCTCAGGGTCGTGGGTTCGAGCCCCACGGTGGACGCTGTTTTTTTCCCGAGTCTCACCATGTTACGTCGCGCGTCGAGGTCTACATCTGTTTCTTCCCAGCCATCCTAGTTTTTTTTCTTTTGGTGAACTATGCTGATCTTTTACAAACGAGATGTTGTGTGCCGAGTAAATTCCTGCGTGCCCGGCTAGCTCAGTCGGTAGAGCATGAGACTCTTAATCTCAGGTTCGTGGGTTCAAGCCCCACGTTCGGCGCTGTTTTTTTCCCGAGCCTCACCAAGTTACGTCACGCGTCGATGTCTACATCTGTTTCTTCCCAGCCATCTTTGTTTTTTTCTTTTGGTGAACTATGCTGATCTTTTACAAATGAGATGTGTGCCGAGTCGATTCCTGCGTGCCAGGCTAGCTCAGTCAGTAGAGCATGAGACTCTTAATCTCAGGATCGTGAGTTCGAGCCCCACGTTGGGCGCTGTTTTTTCCCGAGCCTCACCAAGTTACGTCACGCGTCGAGGTCTACATCTGTTTCTTCCCAGCCATCTAGTTTTTTTTCTTTTGGTGAACTATGCTGATCTTTTACAAACGAGATGTTGTGTGCCGAGTCAATTCCTGCGTGCCCGGCTAGCTCAGTCGGTAGAGCATGAGACTCTTAATCTCAGGGTCGTGGGTTCGAGCCCCACGTTGGGCGCTGTTTTTTCCCGAGCCTCACCAAGTTACGTCACGCGTCGAGGTCTACATCTGTTTCTTCCCAGCCATCTTTGTTTTTTTTCTTTTGGTGAACTATGCTGATCTTTTACAAACGAGATGTTGTGTGCCGAGTCAATTCCTGCGTGCCCGGCTAGCTCAGTCGGTAGAGCATGAGACTTAATCTCAGGGTCGTGGGTTCGAGCCCCACGTTGGGCGCTGTTTTTTCCCGAGCCTCACCAAGTTACGTCACGCGTCGAGGTCTACATCTGTTCTTCCCAGCCATCTTGTTTT